>JAFVLL020019705.1:0-27819 GCA_021397915.2 Tor tambroides
CGCAGACCCCCACCCCGCCTTCTTCCTCACGTCGTCCTCTTCCTCCTCTTGGCCCTCAATATCGTATGGAGATAAATAATTCATGGCTAGTTATTAGGGCTGGTTCAATAGAATGGCTGCTGATGGAAAGCGGTGCGGAGTGAGGCTGCCCGCGGGGAGAGAGCGTGTTGTTGTGTCAGCCCCCATCTGCCAGAATGCAATAAGGAGAACAATGAAGGCCTTGATTTCCACCAGCAGGCCTATAATCTTTAAATGGCTATTAGCAGTGGAGAGCAACCAGTCAATAACCGACAAAATCCTTTTAAAAGCTGCTCTCTCTGTGTGTCTGTCTCACTCTCTCTCATTGTATCTCTCTCTCTCTCTTGCTCTTTCGGTTTAGACGTCTCCGCTGTGACATTCTCCTCTCAACGGTTTTGCTATCAGATATTACTGCTACTGCTGCTGATCGCATAATCAAATGAGAACATGAGAGCTTGTCAAAGTTCACACATACACAAATCTGGCTTACACCATAATAAATGTTAAACAAGCATTAGAAAATTATTTCTATATCTATACACACACATATGTGCGGATACTGTATGTGTGTGTGCGTGATTTCTAATAATCCTTGTTTCATTTACAACATCAAACAATCATTTTTACAGCGTATTTCCATCTTTACATGTTAGTATTGTAGTTGATTTATACTTTATACTTAAACTAGAAAAAACATTGAATTACAGCTATTGAATGAAATAACCAGTAAGAATAATGACAATTAAAAGGTAAAGGTAAAGAATTAAACAAACAAATGAATAAATCCACAATTCATTTTCAGTCATCAATTTTGTCATTAAAATGTAATTTCTGAAATGTAACTTTTCATGAGTTGAGGCAAAAAAATAAAAATCAATCCATCAATAAATCCACAATTAATTTTCAGTCATAATTAAAATGACATTTTTGCATCAAATGTGATTTTTACAATATTTTTCTTGAGATTCACCCACATACTATTTACCATCAAAGTTAAGTCATTAAATTAAAGCAATTTCAGGGTGAAATGTGATTTTTGAAATGTCACTTTTCCTGAGATTCACCATTTATTTACTTCCAAAGCTTTGGTTTCTTTTAGGAAACATGGAAATTTGGAAAATAAAGTGTGAATGGCCTCATTATGGATGGCTTTCACTTAAGTAAATGTCATGAATGAACTTAAATTGTCAAGTTATCATGACCTAAAATAATAACTGTAATAATTAATGATTTCGATGAATCTTTCGAAAATGTTTAGTACTGTAAACTTAAAAAGAATTGATAATCTGCTTCATCCCATGTTTTGTATGAGAAATGCACGTCATGGAGAGCTAAGTAACATCACATGAACATTTAATAAAAATAAATAAATAAATAAATAAAATGCCATACAGACCTCATCTATCATGATTCATGACAAGGGTAATACTTAAACTCATAACTAAATCTAGGGGAAGTAGAGGAAAAACCAGATTAACAACAATGTAAATAAAAATAGCAAACAATCAAACAGTGAAACCATATAAATGAGTCATGCCCCAGTGCATGATGGGAAGAGATCACAAAATCAGTTTTCCAGTATAGACCTATTTGAACTAAAACATTAATCCAACTCAGCTACAATGTTTGTTGGTTGTAAAAAAATAAATAAAAATAAAATAAAATAAAAAAATAATGTGAAATGTATTCCTGAAAGCTTTAAGTTGTTACAAAACTTCACAAACCTACAATAATCAAATATTTTATCATTATTTAGTTTACTTGATCTCATGAGTCTTTCTCAAGCATAGTTCTGGATCATGATCCTCAGTGTATTTGACTGTGGATTAGTTCTGTTCACTTGAATAATCCATGGAAAACAGACTTCTTTCAGTTGCTTGACATCATTTACCTGTGACAACAGAAACAGAGGACTAAAGTCAACAGAAACACAAAGCAATCCAAATCACTAATCTGAATAACCTCACTAGGTTACCAAACCACTTTTAAACACAGTAAGTGTTGTCCAGTGTCACCTCAGACACTTTAGGCCCTTAAATGAGGACAGTTAACAGTCTCTGTCCAGACTGCTACAATACTTTCATTCTGTTACATCAGACAGACATACTACGACAGAAAATGACATTACTGGACATAATATAAATCCCTTTGTCGAGTTCAGCACTGAAGTGACAGAAATAGTTGCCATCATGAAAGCAGCAGTGTGAAGAACATGTCCAGGTCATATTTTATCCAGTAAACAAAAGAAAAAAAAAAAAGTAAGAAATTATATTTAGCATAAAGAAAGATTTTTAAATTAACATTTTTAATATAAATATCATTCTTATCACTGCAATATATATATATATATATATATATATTGATTTTAATAATAATAATAATAATAATAATAATGATTTAATAATAAATAATTAAATTGCTTCTGCTTCTACTACTACTACTACTACTACTAATACATTGTTATTAATAATAATAATAAATTATTGCCAGGAGGATATCCATAAAAAATAACATATTAACAGATGTTAATACTCATAAAAATAAAAGAAATAATTTGTACGGTTCCAAAATTTACTTAATTAACATATTTTTTAACCAGGAAAAAAGAAAAATAGTATAAAGTAGAACTGAGTTAAATAAATAAATAAATAAATAAATAATAATAATAATATTATATTCTAGGTTATTATATAAATATAATTTAATACATAATAAATAATTAAAAAATTTAATTAAATTAAAAATTAATTATGAAACATTGTTTCATTATATATCTGTGATACAAATGACAGGCGACTAATATAATTATATTATAATTATAATTCACAGTTCTATAGGTACTCCAGTAATAATTAAGGAAACTGCTCTTGAAATAGTGTTCCATTGCAACTGTGCACAACACATCTTTGTTTGATTCTGCAAACTGTGAGGGTGGTTGCTATTTTCTGTGCATTTGCTGTCAATAGAGCTTAACTTGTACATAAAGCATTTAACCAAACCAGTACATTTCACCATGCTGTGTGCAAACATGACTCATCTGAAAGGTGTTTGTTTGAAAACAAAAGCCCCCATTTGCGCTCAGTCAAACCCCTCGAGACTCCCGACAGACTCAACATCCACAGAAGGTGAAAGACAGCACCTGAACGCTGCCTGACAGCGTATGACAGAAACATTGCATGTGCACTGCAGCATATTACCCATGATGCCTCACCACCACCTCAGGCCAGCCTGTAATTTGATCTCATGATCACCTTCTGCGAGGTCAAAGGTCAGGTCTAATGAATGAAGGAGTGAGGACAGCTAGGTAGCAGGCAGAGGGACGTTTGTTCCTCCTCTCTTCTTTACATGAAAATACTCCTCTGTTATTATTTATGTGGAGCTATTCTCTCTCTCTTTTCCTCCTCTCAGCCATACGCCTCTTTATGGTAATCCATCTTCATTGCTGAGACGTATACCGTGTTGTGACAGAACGGACACTGAGAGATTCTAGAAGATGGAAAGCAGGTATCTAACACAGATATAGCCAGACAACTAATCAGACCTCCAATATCTGCACTCGACCGGGACGGAGAAACTCAGCCGTCAGCCAATAACACGAGTGAGACGAATATCTGAATCTGCTGACCTATCGCTGCATTTTCTGTGCTGCTTTTGGGGACAGTTTGTGGATTTAAACATAGCGTTAAATGGTGAAAGTTGAAACTGAAAGTATTTTAATTTGGACAAAGATTTAAGCTGGGGAAAACAATACTAAATGCATAATAATAAATGCAACTAATGATATAATTATGCATCGGACTGCAAAATACATTTTCTTCACTTTTAAAATGGAGGAGGATAAGCTAATGAATTGTATTGTTGTTGCTTTAAAGGGATAGTTCACCCCAAAATGAAAATTCTGTCATCTTTTAAGTTGTTCCAAACCTGCATGAGTTTCTTTCTTCTGTTGAACACAAAAGAATATTTTAAAGAATGTTTGTAACCAAACAGTTGATGGTATGGAAATAAAATAACGGGGAAGTCAATGGCTACTGTCAGCTGTTTAGTTACCAAAACAGCGTTTCATTCTGGGTGAACTGTCCCTGTCCCTTTAAGAATAAAAAATATAGTAGGAACAAAAATAATAATTTATGTCAACCACCATGTATTGTGCCTTGAATTATTGACTTAATACATACAGTAGATAAATGATAGTAAAAATGTAATGTTTGATTTTAAGAACATTTTTAATTACTTTTGTACGAGTGTTATACTATTAAAATATTTTTTGTTAATTGAGCTGAAATAAAATAAAATATAGATATCAGATGAAATAACTGGGGAAAAAAGTAAACAAAAATACTAATAACAACTAACTGAAATCATTTTAAGTGCTAAATTGACAAACTAAATTATAGACAGATAAATAATAATAAAAAAATGTAAGAACATTTGTGTTATTATTGTTAACTAAAACCACTGAAAATCATTGAAAATTTTGTTAGTTGAGCTGAAATAAAATAAAATTGAAATATTGACAAAGCGCATAACAGGAGGGGCAAAACTTAAATTAAAATGCAAAATAAAGCTAATTGAAAATATTAATAAATACTATAAGGAATAAAAATAATACTTTGTGCCACCGCCATGTATTGTGCCTTGCATTATTGATTTAATACACCAATAAATAATAATAAAAAATGTAATGTTTGACTTTAAGAATAATTTTGTTTAGTTTTGTACCAGTGTTGTTATTGTTAACTAATACTATTAGAAAAAATTTTTGTTAATTGAGCTGAAATAAAATAAAATATAGATATTAGATGAAAAACCTAAACTTGGAAAAAAGTAAACATAAAATATTGCTAGTGCTAAATATTGCTAAAATGACTAAAACTGAAATATAAATGAAAGTTACATAGAAAATATAAATGATATACATATGTTAAAAAAACTAATAAAAATGACAGAAGTGCATAACTAAATGATCAAAACTTAAATTAAAATATACAAAAGCTAATTAAAAATATTAATAAATAAGGAGTAAAAATGATAGTTTTTGCTGACCGCCATGTATTGTGCCTTGCATTATTGACTTACTACACGGATAAATAATAATTAAAAATTTTAAGAACAAGTTTTAAGAAATTGTAAGATTTTAAGAACATTTTTGTTTACTTTTGTACCAGTGTTATTATTGTACTAAAACTGTACTGTACTAACTAGGACAATTTACTAAAATAACTAAAATATAAAAATGAAAGCTAATTCAAAATATTATTAAATACTAAAAATAATAATAACACTGTTTTATAACACAATTATGGTTCTGCTTTGAGTCACAACTTGCTCCAATATAAAACCAGAATCCTGAAGTGAATCCAGTTTATAAGCTCCGCAATTTGTATCAGTTCCTGCAACTACATGCCTGAGGATTGAACTGCTTTCTCTCTGCAGATGGAATCTGATTTATCACGTCTGTTTGTTGGAGGAAACGTGCTGCTCTTCGCCTGTGACGTCCCTGTTGCCGTGTTACTTTAACCTTAAACCGTGGCATCCGTCGTCTGGTCTCGTTCAGCTTTTGTTCACGGTGCACAACATGGCGGTTAACTTCTTGGCCTCTGCACTGGCAGGGAGCCGCCAGACGTCGTGTCACTCGTCGCGCTGGGGAAGAGTGGAGGAAGATGGCGTCTGATGTTCTCAGGAAGTCTGTCCACTAGAGGAACACTCCTTCCTTTTCACTCCTACTCTCCTGATTCTCATCACTCCTCTGGTCTTTAGCACCTGCCAACATGACAACGGAAAATGATGCAGCTTTCATAGCTCAGTCGATCACTCCAAGAGCTTTGATAAAACAGCTATGAATTCCCACTACAACAGAACAAATTTTGAGTTTCCAGATAAAAATAAGCATAGACACAAACAGACATGTTAATTAAAACTGCAATGTGTATTTTGCACCACTAGTGGCACCAAATGGAACTGTATTGCAGCAAAATTGTTTAAAAAAGTATCACTTTAACAATTTATCATTATTAATTAAATAATTTATATAAATTCTGTCAGATTTTATTGGTTATTTGACAGTTTTATAGATTTTGGTGTTTCCCCATTCAAGTGGACAGGATCTGTTCCAGCATGAAATGAATAAAATAAAATAAAAAGTATTGTGTCGTGCATTATTGACTTAATACATACAGTAGATAAACAATAATGTAATATTTGATTTTAAGAATATTTGTTTACTTTTGTACCAGTGTTATTATTGCTAACTAATACTATTAGAAATAATTTATGTTAATTGAGCTGAAATAAAATATAGGAATTAGATGAAAAACCTAAACTTGGAAAAAAGTAAACAAAAAATATTAATGGCAACAAACTGAAATAATTTTAAGTGCTAAAATGACTAAAACTGAAATATACACAGATAAATAATAATAATAATAATAATAATAATAATAATAATAATAATATTTGATTTTAAGAACATTTGTTTACTTAAATAAAACAACTGAGAATCATTTTGTTAGTTGAGCTGAAATAAAATAAAATATAGATATTAGATGAAAAACCTAAACTGGGAAAAAAAGCAGACAAAAAATATTAATGGCAACAAAATGAAATAATTTTAAGTGCTAAAATGACTCAAACTGAAATATACATTGATAAATAATAATAAAAAATGTAATATTGTAATAAATGTAATATGGTAAATGTACCAGTGTTACTATTGCTAACTAAAACCATTGAAAATCTGAAAATTTGTTAGTCGAGCTGAAATAAAATAAACTTTAAATACTGAATGAAAAACATAAACTGGGAAAAAAGTATATATAGTACATATATATATATATATATATATATATATAAAATTGGAGAACAGAACAGAATATCTATAAAATGAAGCCTAACCTAAAAGTTGATGGCCATTCAAAAGCAGTTTCTGACAAAATAAACATTTTTGCAAGATACTGCCATTCATAACCCCCAACCCGTTCATGCTGTTACTGGCTTGTCATGCCGGCGGGGCTTGAGTGCACTTGTGAAGTTGAGAGCTGTACTATCGGCAGTGTGTACTGCTGGTAGGGTCACCCATGGTGGTCAGGTCTCTACTAAGGTGCCTGACTAAATGTAACAGCACAACGCCGGCAACAAGGCGTTGCAGCATTTGAGGCGAAGGATCAATCAGTTTTTGATTGACAATGGCGAAAATGTTGATTTAGTGTAGTGCCTTGCCAGATGCTACACTACTGCGCGGAAGAAAGGCCCCGCAATCTACTTTCCGAACTTGCCAAGAAAACTTGATGGATAGGACAACTAAAGATTTCAGGATAGTGCTGAAAGATATGCCCCTGGGTCCGAAGGCTTTCAACGAGCTACCGGGGAAGAGCTGATGGTCGACCCGAGTATGATCAATGTTTGTGACGCGCCAGGATCAAAGCCACAAGGTCGTCCTGGGGCCGATGTTGCTTGTTCAAAAGGGAAGATCAGAAGCTGTAAAGACATCATCAAACTCGGAACATGGAATATTAGAACAATGAACAAAGGCAAACTTGATATTGTCAAAGCAGAAATGGACAGAGCCGGTCTTGGCTTACTTGGAATTTCTGAACTCAAATGGACACAGTCCGGACATTTTCAGTCAGGGCATCATTGGGTTTATTACTCTGGTAACAATACTCAAAGGCGAAATGGTGTGGCTTTCATTCTAAACCGACGACTTTTCAACACTGTTATGAAATACAACGCGATCAGTGATCGAGTGATACCAATTTGTCCGCAATGGTCGCCAATAAAGGTTACCATCATCCAAGCATATGCTCCAACAACAGATGCTGAAGATGAAGTTATTGATATGTTCTACGACCAAATGCAAGAAGAAACTGACCAGACAACACGTCAAGATCTGCTCTTGCTGATGGGAGATCTCAACGCCAAAGCGGGCCAGCGCAAGCATGGAAACATTGCTGGACACTATGGCCGTGGAGACCAAAATGAAGCCAGTGAACGACTCATTGACTTCTGCACAACAAATCAGCTCGCTGTTATGAATACTTTCTTTCAAAATCACAAAAGGAAGCTTGACACTTGGACATCACCAAATGGTAAAATCAAATCAACTTTATTTGTGTACATCAAAGGTGGAAATCTTCAATAATAACGGTGAAAACAAAGCCAGGAGCCGAAGAGATCATGAACTTTTAATGTGCAAGTTTAAAATTAAGCTTCAAAAGAAGAGAAGACAGCCGTTGGCACCAAAATTTGATTTGACCAGCATCATGCAGGTGTTCTGGAACAATTTACATAATCGTTTTTCAGTATACTGGACACCACTGATAAAGAATCTGAGGAGCTATCGATGGACATAGGAACTATAGTTTATGAGGAAGCCACAAAAACACTCACCAGAAAGAAGAAAAGACCCTCAAAACCATGGAAAGCTGTAGATACGTTGAAGATTGTGGATAAAAGGTGAGCAGCCTATAAGCTAGTGTCAATGGGCAAGCAGCAAATACGAGCAGCAGGGAACTTAAAAGAGCTATACGGAAGGACAAAGAAGCTTATTACCAGAGGATGTGCATAGAAATGGAAAAGGAACATTGGAAAGGCAGATCCAGGGCAGCCTATATGAAAATTACGGAGATCAAGAGAAAACTCCAACCCAGGACTGGCATACTGAAAAACGCTAATTGGACCAAGTTGACAGAGCCAGATGAAATCAAAAACCAATGGAAATTATACACTGAGCAACTCTATCAGGAAAACTTGAGTGTACAAGACGAAACGATGACTGTCTTTAACCAAGAACCCAACATTCCCAAGGAAGAGGTCATTGCTGCTATCAAGCTCTTGTCCAACAACAAAGCTCCTGGAAGTGATAACATACCCATAGAGCTAATTAGGCCCTCAGAAGCTGTTGTAGAAGCTATCACAAAGCTATTCCAACAAATATGGAGAACTGGAAAATGCCCAAAGGATTGGTCAATATCAGTTTTTGTTCCAATTTTTAAGAAAGGTGATGCTACTGACTGTGGCAACTATCGGACTATTGCACTTATATCTCATGCCAGCAAAATCTTATTAAAGATCATTCAGAGACGTTTATTGCCATACATAGAGAGAGAACTACCTGAAGAGCAAGCAGGCTTTAGGAAAGGCAGAGGGACTAGGGACATTATAGCTGACATCAGATGGATTATGGAAAAAGCCAAGGAGTACCGGAAAGGCCTCTACCTACGCTTTGTCGACTACAATAAAGCTTTCGATTGCATCGATCACCGAAAGCTTTGGAAGACCATGGGTGTTTTGGAAGAATATGGGTGTTCCAATACATCTGATCAACCTCATAAAAAGTCTCTATGAAGATCAAGAGGCCACAGTCAGAACAGAGTATGGAGATACCCAGTGGTTTAGAGTAAAACGTGGAGTTAGACATTGATGTATTCTATCACCATTCCTGTTTAATTATATTCTGAAGTAATATTCAGGAATGCCAAGCTTGCTGAGAGTGAAGAAGGATTTCGTATTGAGGACATAACGTGAACAATCTTAGATATGCGGATGATACCACATTGATAGCAAGCAGCTTGGAGGGCATGAGGAACATATTACGAGCAGTCAAGCGTGAAAGCCAAAATATGGGACTTTTCCTCAGTATGGACAAAACTAAAATCTTGACAACTGATGACTATGACCAGGACACTTTCCAGCTGGATAGCGATGAAATAGAAGTTGTTAAAGACTTCAGTCTACTTGGTTCGATAGTGAACACAGAGGTCACATCAACAATGGAGGTTAAGCGGAGAATCGCAATGGGAAAGGCGATGATGAAGTCACTGGACAGGGATTTTAAATCTAAGGACATCACCCTGTCAACCAAGATTCGGCTTACGCATAATTTGATCTTTTCTGTAGCCACCTACGGTTGCGAGAGTTGGATGTTAAGGAAACAGGATAAACGAAGGATCAGTTCATTTGAAATGTGGTGCTGGAGGCGAATTTTATCAATCCCATGGACCGCAAGAAGAACAAACATATCAGTCTTGGAACAAATCAAGCCGGTAATATCACTTGAATCTCAGATCACATAATTACAACTTGTCTACTTTGGCCACACCATAAGAAGACACCAATCACTGGAAAAGGACATCATGCTTGGCCGAACAGAGGGAACAAGGAAACGAGGAAAGCCAGCAACCCGATGGCTCGATACAATCACCGTAACGACAACACGGACACTGGCCGAGCTCAATCAGCTTGAACAAGATCGATCTTCTTACAGATCATTTATCCAAAAAGTCGCTATGGCTCGGAACACAAGCTGAAGGCCCTTAACTAACTAAACTAACTGCCACTGAGATGAATGAGATTACTTACTGCTTTTCTTTGTTATTATAGAGCTCATTAGCTTTAAGTACCTGAGACAATTGTTTTCCATCATATTCCAACGCAGTGAGCTTACTTATGGAAAACATATCTTTAGACTCAAATGTGTTCTCTTGGGATGGAAGATGTTTTATAGCCTTTAGCAAAAGTTGAGTTTTGACTGGCATTTAGGTGGCACAAGTACAAATTTCTATCAGAAAAACCCTGCAGCAATAGTGTGAGGGATGTTGGTATTATGCTTACTTCCCATGAGTTACATGTCACAAACAAAGCAATCAACTGGGACAGAAGTTCTCTTAAGAGGTTTATGTATAGGCAATATTATTTTTAAATAATGGTAATGATGGATAAATAAATATGGGTGAAACTCACAAAAACAAGTCACATTTCACCTTAACATCAAAAGAAATGATATTTAGCATATTTCTCACAGGTTTCGTGAGTTTCAGCCATATATACTGCAGGTCCCCCACCTCAACAACACATTTTAGGAGGAAGTTGGTGTGTACATATACTGTAGAGGGTGTGTGCTTGTGTATGTTTGAAGAAGATCACTCATCTGACTATGACAGGTTCTGTTTTTCACAGAATATGACTTAGAAGCCATGATGAGGAATCATTAATCCCATGTTGCCATCGATCATTTCAACCAGACAAACATTACAAGAGCTCCATGAGATGCTGATGGATTTTAAATAACATTTAGCATGTCTGCACTTTGTCTTTTTTTTTTTTATAATCTATGATGTACGCAGAAAGATATTACGTTTCCTGAATTCAGTCTCTGCCAAAGGAAAGTTCATAAACACAGATTTGTTTCCCTTAAAGTTGAAGTGCACAATTTCTACATGACAACAAAACAAACTGTATTCAAACAGGTTTCCCGAACACTCCCACATCTGCCATTGGCCAAACAAAAAATAGCCCCGCCCCAAATTCATGTCAACATCGTACACTGGGGGTGTGGTTTAGTTTCCTGTTAACAAAGTAAACTATTGAGAAAAAATACAGGGTGAAATATCCAGAAAATATAAAATGAGATACTTTTACGGCAAGAAACATCCCAAAAAGGTGTTTTTACAACAAGCTAAAAATTTTTAGTTCACCTGTCAACCAAAAATAAAAAGAAAGACTTTAACTGGTTAACTAGTCATAAAAACCGGGTTTTGATAGAAGAACCAAATGGAATTGCAACAATAATAATACATTTAATTTACTTCAAGCAGTTTTGAGTTAAAAACTATTATATTTAATTTTATTAATTAATAATTATTAAATAACTTAAAATATATAATAACTTAAAAATAAATAATTTCTGTCAGATTTTATTGGTTATTCGACATATGTTATTGAAATGTAAGCCTGGCAAACAGTTTTATAGATTTTGGGGATTCCTCATTTAAGTAAATAAAATGAAAAAATTAAAAAAATAAAATACAATAAATATGTACAAATAAAACATAATTATATATAATATTTAATATTTCATTTAATATACATAATATTTAATAGGTTTTAGTTACATAAAGCCTGTCTAAAATTACAATGATAACAAAAATAACTATGACAATCAAATAACTGACATAATAATAATAATAATAATAATAATAATAATAATGATAATACATTTGATTTGTAATGCCTTTCTTATTACTCAAAGCACTAAAACAAACAAACAAACAAACAAGGATATTATTCTAAAAATGCTAATAAATAAATCAATAAAGTTCATCAGACAACCAGAAAAAGGAAGACTTGCTCAGTATAGCCTAATGACTGGTTAAGTCCATGTTTCTCAGTCAGACTAGTTATAAAATCAGTGTTTTGATAGCAAAAGATTTATACTTT
Organism: Tor tambroides; assembly: GCA_021397915.2. Taxonomy (NCBI): domain Eukaryota; kingdom Metazoa; phylum Chordata; class Actinopteri; order Cypriniformes; family Cyprinidae; genus Tor; species Tor tambroides. The sequence continues at coordinate 12,235 of JAFVLL020019705.1, forward strand.
TCATCTGAATCAACCTATAAATAGCTTACTTACAGTTGTTTTTGTACATCAAATTGGGTCAGCAGTATTTTAACATGGGAAAAAGTGACACTTAAGCTTTAAATGTAAGTTGAAAGAAAAATAAACATGAGTAAACCTGGAGAGGTTATTTATCTCCACTTGAAATCGGAACCCACTTTCCTCATGTCAAGCACTGACAGGACGAAGCATTCTGTCATGCATAGTCACACAATGAAAATACGAAAAGTTACTCTACAAAACACCTCTAATCGGAGAGAAGAATTGGCTCCGAAATTACGAAACACTTCATAGTTGTTTGACAGAGACAAACGAGTACTGTGGCCCAGAATGCATTGCTGTGGTGAATGCATTGCTTCAAAAAGACACTAATGGTGGTGAGAGGTGGTGAATGACACTTCGAGGGTTTTATTTTACTGTACGTAATGCTACAGTGATGCTTCTGTCTGCTGGCATAAACCACACAACCTTCTTTAGTTTACAAAACATAAATTTGCACTGTGAATTCACCCAACATTTTCCCACATAACTGGTGCAAACAAAGTGCTCCAACAATACAATAATTTCAGCTTTACAAATACTCATAGTTACAGTTAATGGCAATTTAATTACCCTCATGCTGTATAAACAACATACATGCCCCTGAAAATGGTTCTGTGACAGAGATTAACCTTCCTGTCAGAATTCCCTCCAGGAACAAACCCTTATAAATCTCAGAAGGAGCTGCTTCAGCATGCCTTCCAGTGCCATGTCAAGTGACGATTAATCACTTGTGTGACAAATAAGAAAAATAATAGCAGCACTTGATGGAAACTGGTTGGCAGATAAGCATGTTCAGAAAGTGAATAAAGCTCTCAAAGTGAAACATGCTTGAATGTGCCAAACGGTGGAAGACTATTTGAAGTTACATGCTGACAAGATAAAACACTTTCACATCCTTGCATTTAAACAGCGCCAATATATACTTCTGTTCTTACTAGATAAAGAGTAACTATGTTTGCATGCACATTATTGAGATCTTAATCCACATTTGGTCTTATTTTGTTTATGTAAACATTAACCTGATGGTGTTACAGGTCATCTGTGTTTTCGGTTTGCTTTAGTTGGACTTTGAGTTTTCACTGTTTCTAAATCAGTTTCCTTTGCATTCATTAGTATCTATGGATGCTCATGGTTTTGTTAGCGTTTGCACCTGCTGTTTATTTAGTTGATTGTATTGTTTTACAGTTTTTCTCAATTGCTTAAACATATTTCTTGAAATTATGCCTCTTTTTTGCACAACTCTAAACACAAATCCATAACTTCTAATTCAATTCCCCAAACTTCCTATATTCAGGTCAAAATGAAGCTCTGCACTCAAAACAATTCAGTCTTGCTGAAAAACCAAACTTTGCTCTCAGATATGACACACAAACCCTCAAAAACACACACATTACAACACAGTCTTACACACTGATGAGATAAATTCAAAACAATACTACAAAAACCGGTAATACGTTATGTTGCTTGTGGTTCCCAATCACAAAACACAACAAAAGGCACAACAAATGTATGCATTTGCACATGTTTTATTCATTAGGCTATAGCCTAATATTAGGCTATATCGGCCCTGGCCAGGCAGCGGGGGTATAAAATCCTCTTGCATGCCTGATCCAACACTGACACACATCAACTGAAATATCCAGGCAAGCTTCTTCCATGGCCTGGAGGAGGTGAACACAGATGTAAGGTTCTCTGTCATATACTTTCCACCGCCATGCCGAAAAAAACTCCTCTATCGGGTTTAGAAAGGGAGAGTATGCAGGCAGAAAGATGTTCAAAAACCTAGGATTATTGGTAAACCAGTCACAAACCAGAACCTCTTTCTTCTTCTCCTATTCCTCTCCGTACTCCTTCTCCACCTCCTCTCTGGTGTCCTCGACCTCTTCCTTCATGTCTCTCTGGATCCATTGTTTCAAACCTGAATGAGCTGACTTTGGCCTTTTTATCTGTCCATCGAAGGTTCTGATTGGTGTGTGATAAATTTTGACTCCTAGTGTTTCCACTTGGGTAATTGTGTGCTAATTGAGCTCGAACTTTGCAGACTTGAGTGAACAATACTGAATGCTAGTGCTTTCTAAATGACCACACGGTGTAAGCACTGAGAAATGTAGGGATTTGTTTAGGGAAATGGGTGTGCTTTTTTAAAAATGGTGTTATGGTTTTGAAATTTTAGTTCAAAAGGCTGGTTATAGTGTAATGTAAAGGCCATTGCACACTGAGTCTGAAATTTTCGCATGCGTCTTTCCGTTTTTTCGTATTCCCATCCTTTCCTATCAAAATGCATGCAACTGATGCGAAAACGCAGAAAATCGAACCTGATCCGAATTTTTTTCGACGGATGAAAGTTTCGGTAAACGTGATTGACACAACGTGAGGTCGTATTTATTTTTTAACGTGCGAAAATTTCGGACGAAAATTTCGGACTCAGTGTGCAGAGACCTTAAGAGTCGACTGATTATCGGTGCCGATATTAAGCATTTTTATGGTTATCGGTATAGGTCAGTGGTTTTCAGTGCCAGCCCTTGAAGCGGTTTTCAATTCCACCCCTCCCCCCTATCCATTTGAACCAATATCCATTATATAGATATTATTAAAATGTAATTAAATAGAAATATAATTTATATACACAAATAAATATTAATCTAAATATAAATATCAGTTAATGTCCGAATAAAAATAATGAATAGGAATAAAATTAATTAGTTGCTTAAATGATTAAATAAACTAAATTATGCTCTGTTACGAAATGATGATAAAAAATGTAGGGCAAAAGGGTGCAAAAGGACGTAAACTGCTTTTCTGCAATTAAGGCTTAAGCAAAATCGAAAAATTATGTCCATATAAACAATGTAAATCTCACTAAGAATGATGCATTTTATATTCAGTCAACCACAAAGCGTGAAGAAGAACTAGCGCTGTGAGCCAACACTTACTCGACATACACTGAGATTAAAGCATGAAGATCTGGGAACCCCCGGTTTTTCTACAAACCCGATTTCCTGTGCCGTCTCTCCCACAGGCGAGAGCGAGTGTTTGGGCTCTGGGGCAACGCAGTGCACTTCATCATTCTTATGAGCGGCTCTCAGACAGCAGCGCTGCAGCCCAGTGTACTATCAGCCTTTAATCCATCATCTTTTATGGAGAGTAATGGCTGTGCGTTTACACCAGCAGAAGGGAGGATGGGTAGAGCGCCGGGGCAGGCAGGATCTGGGCCTGCAAACATCACCCGACAACAGCGCTTTCACTTCAACATGGCTGGGATTTCAGAGCTATTATAAGACGGGAAATCATGTTATCTTTACATTTCCAATACTTCATCAGAAACTGTACATGCTCAATTCAGTTTGGTTGCTTGAGTTGGACATGTACGCGACAGGTACACTATATGAAGTTGTCACAATGGTATTATTGAGATACTATTATAGTGTTTATTAATATTTTAAATCTTTTTTTTGTTTTGTTTTACATTTGACCTTTTTCATTTTAATTTTAAAGTTTAATTTCGTGCGTTTTGTAATTTTTTATGCGTTTAGTAGTTTTTTTTAAAAATATATATGCCTATATGGTTTTATTAATTTTTATTTCAATTTTATTTTTAGTTATCTTAGTACATGAAGTAAAATTATATTTAAACTGAAATTAAATATATAAATATAAAATTAAATATGTAACATTTTATTTCAAGGAACAAATTTTTTTTTAATGATTTTAATTTTACATTCAGTTTTAGTTTACTACAGTAACCCTGTATTAAACAGGCTCTTCATCAAAATGTAAACAGTAAAACAAATAAAAATAAAACAATATAAAACACATAAAACAATAAATAAAATAAATTCATTCGTACTACAGTTCAATGAATAAATAAATATTTATCAGTAAAATAATTATTTAAAAAAATCAATCTTGAATCCACAAAAAAGTAAAGGTTAATATTTAAAACTGTCATTATACCAAACCAGTGACTCAAAAGTACATACACTGTAAAAATAAAACAATTATTGGAGTATGTTTTACAATAAACTACTATTTCAAAATTTAATGTTTAATTCAACGTTACTTGCTGTTTCTTTATAATTAATTGTGAAATTTACTAGCAATTTCTGCGTGAAAATTGTTTCTACACTCCATTTTTCAGTTAGTCATTGTGACAACCATACCTGACCTCCCATATTTAGACATTTTATTTTATTAGAATTATACAAATGAGTTTAATAAGCACCTGATGCATCTGCCCCTTAAATTAATTGACCACTGAACATGTTGTTAATAATTTCCCTTACATAACTAACTCCACTTCAACCTCTCTTAAGATTTCAGAGTCCTTCAAAAGGTGAAACAGAACAGAAGTCTCAGACAAAAAGCCCATTATGAGACACAATGATACATCATAGGAAACTTTACAAGAAACATCCCCTCCTGAAAACACCATTAGAACACGTTTGAATAATAGATGGAAGGCAATACAAATACCTACTGTAACCATATCTGGATTTGAGCAAGCCTCAGCCAAAACATGAAAATGCATATACTGTATATAAATCACATTTATCAGATTTCCATCTGATTTAATTTGTGCACAACTTACTACCACAGTGCTAGAATGTTGTGGGCTGCCATGCAGGCCATTGCTGTCTGGTTGGTAAAAAAAAAAAAAAAAAAAATGAAGCAATACAACTGTTTTTAACATTAATAATAATAAGAAATCAGCATATGATCAGCAAATCAGCATCTTAGAATGATTTCTGAAGGATCATGTGACACCGAAGACATTATGCTGAAAATTCAGCTTTGCATCACAGGAATAAATTACATTTTAAAATATATTAAAACAAAAAAAAAACTGTTGTTCAAAATTGCAATAATATATCAATGGTAGTGTATATATTTGTTTATATATTTTAAATATAAATTATTATACTTATTTATACACCTTGAAGAAACTATAGTTAACTCCCTACCCCGTGTTATGCTAGTAAATGGGTCTTAATATCTACTGAGAGAGTCAGAATGCCATCTGTTGACTTCATCCAGTGGATATTCCTCCATCACCCTGTCACCTAATCAAAGAAATCTGGTTCCCCGTCCCCCTCCTCCAGCCTCCTTATGGTGCTTTCCGCGTCTTCAAAGTTCTGCGCATCGATTAGTAACTTTGACGCCTCCATGCTGGCGAGAGGCCAGAAATGATAAGCGCTCATGGGGGACGAGAGAGCTAAGTGCTAAATCAATGTTTGTACGTCTCCGATGAGGATAGCGTTACTGAAAGGGCCCAGTGGCCAAAAGTAGTGATGATGTTCCCCCGGGGACGTCTTTAAGAGTCACACTTATCGGCTCATTTTTTGGTGCAATCATCCACATGATCAATCATGCCCTTCTTGGGTAGAAAATAAAGAGTTTTAATTCCCTCTTCATTCACTTAAGCCCTTTCATTCAGCCAAAAATGAAAACTTTCTCAGTTTATTCACCCTGAGGGCATTGGGACCCCATTTTAATTTCTTTCCTTCATGAAATGTAAAAACAAATGAAAGTGGGTGTTGAATTATGCTACCAAACTTAAAAAAGCTCCATAAAAGTATCATTAAAGTAGAAAAAGTGATGATTTAATTAAAGGAATAGTTCACCAAAATTTGGAAATTTACTGAAAATGTTCTCACCCTCAGACCATCCAAAATGTAGTTTGTTTTACTTCATCGAAACAGATTTGGGGAAATTTAGCATTGCATCACTTGTTCACCAATGGATCTTCTGCAGAGAATGGGTGCCCTCAGAATGAGAGTCCAAACAGCTGATAAAAACATAATTCGCAAGTAATGTAGATAATCCATCATTAAGATGTTTTGAACTCCAAATTGTTGCTTCCAGCTAAAATATGAGTCCTGTATCCATAATAATGCTTTCTCCAGTGAAAAAGTCATCTCGTCTGAATCTGGAGAGAAATATGCACAGATCAAGCACTGTTTATAAGCCAAAACTGTGCAAAACAGTTCTATACAAATATGTCAGTTGATTCTCATGTGAGAGGACAAAAGGAGATGGACTGTTGGAAGCATTCTTATGGATTACGGACTCTATTTTTTTGTATTTTAGCTAAATTAAAAATGCCTTGATGGATTTGTTTCTTACAAACATGCAGCTTTTCACTTCACAAGATGTTAATTGATGGACTGGAGTCATTTAGATTACTTGTGGATCATTGTGATGGTTTTATCAGCGGTTTGGGCTCTTATTCTGATGGCACCCATTCACTGCAGAGGATCCATTGGTGTTGAATGCTAAATTTCTTCAAATCTGTTCTGATGAAGAAACAAACTCATCTACATATTGGATGGCCTGAGGGTAAATAATCATCAAATGTAAATGTAATTAAAAAACTTAAACATTCATGGGACCTTTCCACTGTCCAAAAAATTCTTTACAGTGAAAAAAAGTTCTATAGATTTTTAAAATGTTCTTCACACTAAGACAAAAATGTCCACTGTCCACTAAAAGGTCCTTTGGGGAACCAAAAATGGTTCTTCCATGGCATCACTTCTGGAATTTTTATTTAAAGTGTGTATGGAACACTAAAGATTTCTGCCTAACAGAAATTTCACATAAGAAAGAAAACAAAACAGGTTTGGGATGATATGTGGGTGAGTAAATGATGACAACATGAGTGAATAAATGCCTTTAAGTGCTGTAACTCCATCTACTCAGAAACCACAGCCGTAGATGATACAGGCAAACTTTTAGTGCTCACTGGTTTAGAAGTTCACTTAAACAAGTAAAGCACGGAGATGTCTTATTTAAAATCACATGTGTCATCTAGCATGCTTATCTCATTCAACCTGCTAAACTGCGTCATGTATCGCTTTCCTTTGATTTGAATAAGTCATTAATAACAGGAGACAAGCTACAGATTCAGGGTTTCTCAGACAGATGCAATGAAGCGTCCATCTTCAAAGTTGAAAGGCAGATGAACCAGAATGGGCACACTCTGTGATCTGTTTGATCTGATAAGATCTCTCTGGTATTCTGAAAGTATGAACCTCCATGTCTAAGCACTAGCTATTACCTCATGTGTCAATGACTGCTAAAGTACAGGCTAACAGGTCTGACTGTGAGAAGGGCACTTAAAACTAAATGGAGAGGCCTGTGATATTTCTGTGTGAGTGTTTCTTCAACTATGGACAGTTTTGGCCCTGAGGACTAACTAAAAATAAACAAATTCTCTTAATTATTGTAGATTATTACATAAATTACAGTGAAAATCTGTCTTTTTTATTAAACGCTATGAACCACAACATTGTTATTTTCACCATATCTTATTATAAATTGTTTAATAACATTCTGTGGTGAAAATGGCATTAAAATGGTAGATTTTGTTGAAAAAAAAAAACCCTAGCATTTTATATATCTAAAACACATTTTGCATAATTTGCCAAAATTACAGCTTGATTGCTGCTAGAAATTATATTCTGTTCACAAGTGATATTTACCTTTTTGTTGTTGTTGTGTTTACATCGCGTCTCATATTTCATCTCAAGCTCTTCACTGACACTGTTGTCTTCTTGGTAAACACTAACTTTTGATAAAACTTTATTAGTGGCAAAATTATTGTGTGTGATAGAGATGACACCACAACTGACGGATAGAGATAATTTGTATAAAATTGATATAAATCATTTTCACACAATACATATTCAAGGGTTTGTTTATTTCACTATTTGTTTTGATTAGTTTAAATATGTAATCATATTTTTTATGATGGATTTTCTTATCTACAGATTTAACGTCTGAGAGAAAAGTAAAACAAATGTATATAACAACATGAAAGGTATTTGTAAATGTAAATATACTGAAGGCATGGTAAAAAGTTTCAAAGACAATTTTAAAGTGAAATTTATCTAACAAAAACAAGTAACAGATCTATCACTTTTAAATAAAAAAAACAACCCCTGAGAGAAAAATGCCCATAGTTGAAGTAAACGCTTTGTATGAGTATGATTCCCTTTGTGACGCTTGTTGACGATATTTCCTTCAGGTCCAATTCATCCAAACTACAGTATATATACATATATATATATGAGCAATATCACACGAGCTGTATATAGGCATGGCTGTGATTCGGCCGTAGGCACGAGGCCACAGGCCGAGTTGTATAAAATATATATTCTGAAGTTTGCTGAAGTTGCCATATTTCTCACAGCAAGTGTCATGTTGGACGCCCAAATCCACTATAATTTTAAAAATACAGTTTTGTGTCACTGAATGCAATTTTAAGAGTTTTTTAGGCAAGAATATGCTTGCTTGGTCTTCAAATATGCGGTTTGTTAATAATTTGCTTCGACGTTTTCAGAGACGTGAGCTCCAGTGGTTCAGCGGCCGTTCAGCGCTCATTACACCCACCGAGAGCAGCTTCACCTCAGCCAGATCTTCTGGAATTTACCGCTGGCTCTGATGTCTCTATAGTAACATGAGATATATTTCATTTTGGGTAAATCTAACGGGCAGTCTTTGGACTCATTAATCTATTATTTGTTCCAGAGCAAATAGTTTTGGCAAAATCTTATCATGTTTATGTAAATTCACTGCTATATACTGCATAGGTCTTTGTACATTTTTTTCAGTGAAATATTACTTAAACTTAAAATGTTAAATATTAAAAATATATGTTTTGTTAATTATTTGGGGAAAAAATAATTTTAATTCATAAAAAATAATAATTAAAGAATGAAGCAAATTCAATCAGGTGTATTAAACACTGATACTGTACATATATACATGTGTGTTTGAGAGTGATGGTGAACTGGGACGCCCTCAGCTGTGTGACACCTACTTAACGTCACAGTATTTTACTGTTCACATATTTCCTGTCAGGCTGACGTGTTGCTACACGGAGGCTCATTTTTCAAATCCCTCGTTTGAAAGCCATTTGAAAACCACAGTTTTAGATTAATCTCCATTCTCGCTCTGTCCATCTCTTTAATCTCAGCACTTCCCTTTCTCTCTGTATTTTAACTCTTTCATATCTCACTGAGAGGAAAATTTGAACTGACTCTGGATAAACTTGATGAGAAATGTTCATACTGAGATTTCGGATCCCCCTCTGGTCATCCAAAATGTAGATGAGTTTGTTTCTTCATTACAACAGATTTGGAGAAATTTAGCATTATGACTTGTTCACCAATGGATCCTCTGCAGTGAATGGGTGCCGTCAGAATTAGAGTCCAAACAGCTGATAAAAACATCACAATAATCCACAAGTAATCCACACCACTCCAGTCCATCAGTTAACATCTTGCGAAGTTAAAAGCTGCATGTTTGTAAGAAACAAATCCATCATTAAGGCATTTTAAATTCAACTATTGATTCCAGAAAAAGTTGCCTCGTCTGAATCAGGAGCGAAATATGCACAGATCAAGCACCGTTTACAAGCCAAAACAGTCCAAAACAGCTCTAAACAAATATGTTGGTGGATTTTGATGTGAGAGGACAACAAGGGATGGACTCTTTCACTGGAGGAAGCATTATTATGTATTGCAGACTTATTTTAAAGCAGAATCAGTGCACAGTAAGTACACTATAGCCCTATACCACAAGATCTGGGAAATATGGACATGACAAGCCTACAGCATCTGGTAAATGTTTACGGCACCATAGGACACATCCATCACTGCACAACACAACAGGATCATTTCTCATGCATGTAACACATTTCTGTGTAAATATGATTAACATGAAATATGTCAGTCAAGTCTTTGGTAAACAGAAGGAAAAACATTCCTTTGAATTCCATGTGGTTCGGTGAGGTTTCCCTTGAATCTTTCTGTAAATAACAGATCGGTTGTTGCAACTGAAGTTTGATCAGATATTTTTAAACATCATTTGCATGAATGAGTCTGTGCAGTGTTTCATAAAAGTATGTGCGTGTTTGTTTACATTTCTGCATGAGAGAAAGATTAGGGGTCACACTGCGTACATATGAGTGAGAAGAAAACAAAGAGATTTCTGTGTTACTACTTTGAATATTTCCTTAATGACAGCCAGAAATTATAATAGGGTTATTGACAGTGTGCTGTTAAGCATAAATGTAAACTTCATAAATTCATAAATTTTAACTAATTAACATACAAATGGAACGCAAACCTGAACCAAAAGTGCTGTTTAAAGGGATAGTTCACCTAATAATGAAAATTTAGTCACTATTTACTCCACTTCATGTTATTCCAGACCTGTACGACTTTTTTCTGGGAAAGTCACTGCCCACTGAAAACCTTTACTGAAAATGAATGACTTCCGGTCAGTTTGTCGCTGTCAGTGTGAACGGAGGTTTAGATTTGATTGCTTTAGCCCTGGAACACAGGACCAATGTAAGAGACAGATCTTCTGAAGTTATGGGAGATTGAGAACTCTTCTCTCCCCCAATGGGACGGCGTGACCTCTCTAATGCCTGAGGTTTCTAAACCGGGGTGCCTGGCAGATTGGCCACAGTTGTCAAAGAAACACGAGCAGGATTCACATGGCAGCACTCGGACAGATCAATACACTAAAGTGTGGAGCTACTGACACGTTAAACCCGACAGCAGACATGGTTGAAATACACACACACACACACACACACACACACACATACACTACATTACAAGCAGATACCTTCAACAGAAAGTGCAGCAATAAAGGGACTCTATCCTTCTGTTATTGGTAACTAAAAATAATAACTATTAAAAAACTGTTTTAAAAAATGTTTTTGTTAATTAAAAAAGCTGAAATCGAATCTAATTTAATCTAATCTAAAATAAGATATAATAAAAAGGTATAATATAATATAGTATAATATACTACTGAAATAAAATAAATAAATGTAAATATATAGAAATATTAAAATTAATAGAAATAAAATAATCATCTATTTATTTATTTATTTATTTATTTATTATTTAAAAAAATATTAGAATCTATTAAATCTAATCTAAAAAGATCCTACATTAGTAATTGTTCCCAGTTTGTTTTTCTGGGAAACAACAAATCTGACATTGGTTAGGTCAGTCATGGTGTTCCTCAGGGGTCTATTTTGGGTCCTTTCCTTTTTAGTAGTTATATGGTTCCTCTGGGGCAAATCATTAGGAAATATGGTCTAGGTTATCACTTTTATGCTGATGATACCCAAAGTTACATCAGCTTAAAGTCTGATATTGTTTACAGGATATAAAATTGTGGATGCAACAAAACTTTTTAAAATTGAATAGCTCCAAGACAGAGGTATTTCTTATTGGGACACCAGCAGCTATTCACAAAAGAAAAACCCAATAAAAATGACAAAAGGACATAACAAAATGACCAAAGATTAAACTAAAATGAAACTGAAAACCACTGACACATTCTTTATAAATTGTAAAAATCCAGTTTACTTTTCTTGTAGCTCAAAATATAAACCCTGGCTGGACTCTGGCTAAAAAGCGAAAAATGAGAACGGCCTGTTCTGAAAGAGAAACAGAGACAACAGAGTCTCAGCACCACAGGTGACATTTCAGACAGCTTCAGCCATTTCCAACAAATGAATATAATCCACACAGAAGTTCCCATGATGAATGAGTATTCCTAGCGCTACCTTCACCGCTTTACACGTTTATAGCTCCACTTACAGACATTAAACTTTTATAATATCATCAAGTCATTTCAATTGCTTTAACGAGGCCAGTAATTGGAGCAGCCCCTTGTAGCATGTCGCTTAATTTCCCTATTGCGATGTAACAATTACATATGATTTGAATATTTCTTTCCTCTCTTGGTTAAATTATGAAGAATCAACAGCGGAGTCGAATAACAGGGCGTTGATCCGCGCGGCGCGTGTCATGTGACTCCTGTGAATTGTTAAGATGAAGACAAACCAGCGGGGCTAATAGTGTAAGCGTTTCCCATGATCCACTGCTTCTAGCAGCTCTGATTATTATTGTGGTCTAATTAGTTGGTGCCAGAGCAGGCAGACTCCCAGCATGCTTTTCAGCACAGTATTGAGACATGGATCACGCTTGCTGCCACCAGCCAACGGTCCTTCTGGGGCGTCTGAACCCCATTTTTATGTCTTTAAGGCTTTATTGCGGCTATTTCTGCGAGATTTGATGCGATTGGATGCTGTTTAGACGGGGTATGAAATGCTGGATCGTAATGGTCTCTGATGTGCAGTTTCACAACTCGATATTAAAATGACAAAGGCCAATAACAGTGAGATATTCAATGAGGTTTCTCAGCAGACCCCTAAGTAATGCGGCTTGTCGTTGAATCGTGTGAGGGAAATAACCTCAATATACTCAAAATGTCCTGTGCATTTCGTTTGGAGAAACTTTTCAGACTCACATTTATGAGACAGGATATCTGTATGCTGTAGCACTCAATCTGCGCTTGAAACGCTGTGAGAAAGGATGGGGAAAAAGACTCCCAAATCCTTCTTTCATATCGTATAAATTTCTCCTGTGGTATTTCCATAACTTATTTTCATTTAAATTAATTTCGTTCAAGTCAGGAGTGCCGAGGGGGGAGAAATGCAAATACCCTTGTAATTTCTCTCCCCTCTGTATATATTTACAAACAGCACAATATCAGAAAAAGACAAAACGGGAGAACAGACTTTCCTTTATAACGCAATTACAACTTTTGATGAAAACGCCTCTCCCTGCTTCTCTGTGTAATTAAATGTCTCTCGGCTGCCCCAGAGCGCCTCGCAAAACAAATCTCAAACAGCAAAAAAAAAACAAACCTGCCCTGAAAACACAATATTTTTTCCACTGCATGGCTGAAATGCCATTTAAAGAGCCTATCGCTGGATTATATCTTGCTTTCAGGGCGATAAGTAGAGCAAAAGAAATATTTTTTTTTACTTTATATCTCTTCAGATCTGTAGCAGTATCTGCTACTACAGATCTGAGCAGATGAAAAATGTCACATAAACAGTGAATAAATAAAATGCTTAATAGTTTTGTGATGCATTTTTTCAGGATTCTCTAATGAATAAAAAGTTGAAAAGAACAGCATTTATTTAAAATATTTTGTACCATTATAAATCTCTTTACTGTCACTTTTGACCAATTTAATTAATCCTTGCTAAATAATATATATTTTTTATTTATACATAATACTTTTATATAATGTTACAAAAGATTTCAAATAAATGCTGATAAATTCTGATTTCAAAAAAGAATCCTGAAAATACAGTATCTGAAGCAGCACAACTGTTTTCAACATTGATAATATTAAGAAATGTTTCTTGAGCAGCAAATCAGCATATTAGAATGATTTCTGAAGGATCATGTGACACTGAAGAGTGGAGTAACGATGCTGAAAATTCAGCTTTGCATCACAGAAATAAATTGCATTTTAAAATATATTACAGTAGAAATGTGTGTTATTTTAAATTGTAGTAATATTTCACAATATTACTGTTTTTACTGCATTTTTGATCAAATAAATGCAGCCTTGATGAGCATAAGAGATTTCTTTCAAAAACATTAAAACATCTTAGTATTTAAACTTGGCCCTGGAAACAAATCTGAATATTCCTCAACACCATATAATCCTCTAATAATCCCTAATGTAATAATCCAAACAAGATCTAAACAAATCTAAAAACTGAGTTGTATTTCATTTCACAGTTTAAAACCACCAAACATGTCTAAGCATGAATTCATTTCATGAGTGAAATTCTACCAAAACCTGACATGGTCTGAACGGACCCCACTGCAAATGCAAAGCTCTGGTGAAACTCAATAACTGCTTATCGCTCCTATCTCCATTCAAATACTGCAAAAACCTTTCTGAGTGATTCACGGACTCAGATCATGTTAAAAATAACCGTTCCTTCTAACGTATCCTAACACACCCTCTAATGAGATTTCAGCAGTTCTGATGGATTTCCTAAGCCTAACCTTTGATAAATATTTTCAGGGTAAAAATGCCACAGCATCTCATCATGACACTTCTGAACACTGTGCAGCACTGAGTCATGTCAGTGAGTCTTTTAAAGACTCATACAGTGTCAAGTCAAGTGCTGAAATCCCTCGCGCAAGACAATTTCTGCTCAGAGAGTCACCGCTGAGTAAAAAAGGTACGTCACATCTTGTTTGACAAGAGATCAATGTCTGATAATTTTATGTAATTTAAATGCTGATTGACATCATTTCTCTTTTAGATGTAAAGGGTTATTGTTAGCTTGGTCTCACACAGCTGCCAGACCTTTGACCTTTTACATTACATCTTTTTCTAACCAAGAACCGCCCACATAGACAGGAAGACACTGTCTGACTGACATGTAAAGCACAAACAGTTAATTTTCTTTTGAATGTGTGCTTAGGGAAGGGTTTGTCTGAAATATATTACACCACAATTACAGATGAGCCAGTTAACTAATCAATCACATATATCAATATGTCAAGAAAAGCCCCCAAACGAAGATAAAAATACTATCCTCAAGTTTTTTCTCTTATTTTCCAATTAAGGTATCTAAAGTCCTCCAAAATAAATGTACTTCATACACTGCATAAACTGATTTGTTTTCAGAGAATGTATCTTTAACATGATTGTATTTTGTCTTACTGCACAGATTTTTTTACTTGCTTTATTTTGTCTTACTGCACAGATTTTTTTTTACTTGCTTTAAGAGTAAACAAGCTAAAAACAAGTTAAAAAACATATTCAAGATAAAAATGTAAGAAAACAAATCTTAATATCTTATGTAGCATTGGCCTCTTTTTGTAGGTGTTTATACACACACGCACACACACACGCACACGCACGCACACAAAACCAAAAAAAGTCACCAGTCTATGCACTATGCACTTACAATTCTAATAAAATTCTAATAAATTCTAGTAAATTATATTTACATACACAAAATTAAATATTTAAATATAATTCAACATTTAAAAAACACTTTAAAAAAAAAAAAACTTCCCAGTTAAAATATCTACAAATCCTTAAAGCTAAATAAAAGTACTTGATGCAATACTGCATAAAATATTAAGACTTCTTTTCAGAGATTGTACTTTTAATATGATTCTATTTTATTTTCAACTTGCTTATAAAAACAATATAAAGAAATTATTTGAAAAGTAAAAGAAACATATATTCGCGATAAAAGTGTGAAAACAAGTCTTAATATTTTATACAGTTTTGCTTCTAAAGTAAATGGACCTCTTTATATGGATTTTTATATATTAATTCAAAACAAGTTGAAAAAAAACAAACACATTAAGAGGTCATTTTGTGATATTTATTATATATTAAGAGGTCATTTTGTGATATAGCCAGTCTATGTACTGACAATTAAAATAAAATTAATTGAAAAATACATTTAAAGAAATATAGTTAAATATTGGTTAAAATGTATAAATTGTTCTATTAAATTTTTTTTTTAAATAAACATAATTAACTAGTTAAATATTTAACTTTTTTAATCGCATATATATACACTGCTCAAAAAAATTAAAGGAACACTTTGAAAACACATCAGATCTCAATGGGGAAAAATATCATGCTGGATATCTATACTGA
>JAFVLL020019707.1:0-11320 GCA_021397915.2 Tor tambroides
GATTTTTACTTAAGTAAAAGTACAGAAGTACTTGCTTTTAAAAGTACTTAAGTACCAAAAGTAAATTTCCTTTTTTATGTCAATGCACTGTTTTAATATTGTTGTACGTAATACTTGCCATACCTCTGAAGCAACTTACAATACATTACACCTACTGAATACACTGACTAGCTCATAGTATCTTTGGAATAAAGAGCTTTTAGAATGTTAAAAACCTATGGGGGGAAAAAAATAAAAAATTACTTGGCACCCCTACCCACCCCCACAAAAGCAGGATGGTAGTGATCTCACACAGCTCTGACAGTGTGCACACATCTATGTGTAGCCATTCATCCACATTTGAACAGAGTGGACAGTGAAATTGCTGTAAATACAGAGTGATAAGTAAGAAAACAAAAACTGCTTTAAAACCCAGCAACACAACTGTAGCTGTATAACATTACAACAGCAACATTGCTTTAACAAAAAAGCAAAACGGCAAGAATTATTTGACATCAAAACAAAAATTTTAAAAATGCTGTCTAATCGCTCTTGCGGTACTTTGATGTCACACACAGAACGGTCTGTGTAGTGCTGCTTCAGGTCCAACACCTATTGTGTTTTATTAGGAGACGCACAACAGTTCTTCTGTGGCTTTATAAGTAATATTTTCACGTACACAATTTAGCAAAATCAGACAATATTGTGTCTAACATATACCACAATAGTAACTTGAATTGAATTGATGTAAATAAATATCACATTTACAACTGGTCAGTGTTCAAAAAATGCTGGGAAATCACTTCATGTAGCCCTACAAGAGTGATTACTAGGGGTGGCACGGTACATGTATTCTTACCGAGCTGTTGCGGTACGGACATCTCGGTTCGGTGCAATGAGGCCTTATGACGAAAATGGGCAATTCACCCCCAGTCCAGAAGGGGGCGCACAGAGTAATGCAACGCTGTTTGATAACCGCCAGCGCCAGCAGAAGAACAGCGAATGCCATGAGTTGCGCACTTGAAAACAAAGCCCCCTAGACAGTGACCATGTGCTGATTCTGAATGCGTCTCTCACATAGACTGACAAAGGAGTATACTTTAAAGGCTTGCGCACTCAACTGTTTGCGAAATGGTGCTTTGTGCTCGTGTATCCTACCTCTCTGATTCGGCCCAAATCCAAATATTCCATAATATTTCCATATTTGCGATGGAACGTATCTGAATGCTAAACTATTATTTATTATGTAAATTATAGGCTTTGTACTTCAGTCGCGTTCCAATGGTGACACAGAGGCAGGCACGCTGATGTTTAGCTCACTGTATTTTATTTTGATAAAGTACCAACTGCGCTGTCAAGTTAGCAATGCTGGAACTGATGTGTGGTTTTTTTGTGTGTGATTGTGTGTGCGCGTGTACGCTCCGGCGCGATCACTTCAACTGTTTCCTTATACCAGCAGGATCAACTTTAAACACTTATTGTCATATTAATAATCACTGTATAAAGGTCTGCTTTTATTTGTGTACACTTCCAATGAAAACGAAACAGATTTTATATATATAACATGTAATAATATTTACTATTTTCACATCTAGATTGTAACTGTAATTTGCACTACTGTCTGTTCAAAATAAATGAAAAGAAACCGAGCATAGTAGATTTCTTTTTTCCCCTGTTGTACCGAAATCGTATCGAACCGCGCGCGCGACCCCTGAACCGAGGTGCGTACCGAACCGTGACATCTGTGTACTGTGCCATCCCTAGTGATTACTGATAAACTGTCTAAAAAAAAGAAAGTCACGTTTTAGAGAAGAAAAAAAATCACCCACTGACTTTCAAAGCTGTTACATAGTAACGACTTTCTACTTCGAGGACCTTGATAGAAATGTAGTGGAGTGAAAAGTACAGTATTTTTCTTTCAAATGTAGTGAAGTTAAAGTCATAAGTTTCCAGAAAAACTAATACTCAAGTAAAGTACAGATACTCAAAAAGTGTACTTAAGTTCAATACTCAAGTAAATGTACTTAGTTACTGTCCGCCTCTGAGCATTTGAAAGCCGTGTCTACCAGTGGATCTGTCTATGTGCAGATATATTAGGGATCTGCTGTCGGTGACGGATCAGCTAATAGACGCGGCTTTCAAACGCTCCCATGTGTTTCTGTGTGGCACGTGAACACAATAACCAATCAGCGCTGTTAAAGAATCTGCTGAAATCTTAGCGGGAATGGACGTTTTAAAATTTCACTACTGAATGGTATCGCGGTCAGTACTTTTGACAACATTAGCTTGGTGTGCTTGCTGCACCTTGCTGCACCACAGGATGCTTGGCCCCCTATTGTTGCTTGCAGCTATATTTCATCCTTGATTTTGCAATTTTTGTTTTTGTAATTTTTCATTCTTTTGTTTTGTAATTTATTTTTCTTGATTATACATATACATTTGAAGAATTCTGTACCTTGTAAAAATTTTCAACTTAGTGTTTGTGCTGCCTTAAAATATTAAATTTAGTCAACTTGAAACGTAAAGCTGTATTAAGTGACAACTTTAATATTTGAGTTATCACAAGTTAAGTCACAAGTTTTTCTAATGCCAAATTCTTCCACAAAGTTGTGATAGCTAATTGCAGCAATGACTTTGCTTCTTTGAATTTAAAAATAAAAGGTATTCTTCCCCTGATACGTGTTCTGCCCCTGAGGACCACATCACAATTCGCTCCGAGGGATTCATGCCTCCATCTGCTCCAGAAAGTATTGGCAAGATGCTGAACTTGTCTCTGCTGTTGTCTGTAAAGATTGGATTCCTTGAAGTTGCCAGGAGGGGAAGGAGTGTATGGACCTTTAGAGTCAGGAGCTTGGCTGGTGTCAATAAGAAAGGTTAGTCTGGGTCTGTTGAAATAGGAACGAGAGGCCTTGAACTGATGATTCCTATAACCTCTGCCAGCAGGGTAGACAGCACCTCATGTGTCAAGCAGGAGGGACTGGTCTGTTGAAGCATGGAATCCAAAATGCGTCTGGAGACCCCTTTCATCCACTCCCAGGCTGCTCCCATGTGGGATGCGTGAGGTGGATTAAAAACCCATGAACAGCCCTCTTCACCCAGATACTACTTCACACTGGGCTCATGAGGATTGGTCAGCAAGATTTGCAGGTCTTTACAGGCCCCTATAAAATTAGTCCCACAATCAGAGCGAATTTGCGAATTTTTGCCATCTTCTGCTCTGTTATACTCCCACGAAGCTTGTTGCATGACGCACTTGTGTAGGATGCTGTTAATACACTTCTTAATACCAACAATCCAATAGCCTGCATTACGGAAAGCAGCTTCACTGAACACACAACCCTGATGGTTGACTTCATCATGGTAACGCTCCACAAGTAATTTTGCGACATGCCTGCAGCCTGGAATAATCTAAGGAAACTTCTCCATAAGATCCAGTGTTGCATTCTTAAGCTGGCCTCCTATCCCGATAAGCCTTCCGTTGTCCAGGAAGGAGCTCAGCTTTTTCAGAGGACCATTCCTTGAAATGTCGTTTCTCTTGACAGTGCTGGTAAGCTCTTCTTTGTAAGCTTCTCTCTGCAAACTCTTTATTATGGCTGCTTCTACTTGTAACAGTTCCTCCACTGAGCGAGGCTTTGAGCAGTGGTGCCGTGATCTCCAGGTATTGTGACCATCATTCGTTGTAAGCCTGGACGATGTGTATGAGAGAAGCTATGGCTTCGACTAGTGACCTCCAAGAAGGGAATTCGCTCAAAGCTTTGGCATCTGAGGTAAGAACCGTCAGTGGATAGAGTGGTGGCAAGAGAACAAACCTCTGTGTCTGAGTCTAGTTTGAGATCAAACCTCTCCTTTGAAAAGCAGGTCCTGTAAGCCAAGTGGTGGTCCTTAAGAGATCTGCTGGTACAGAGCAAATGGCATGGTCTGCAGGGTTATGCTTCGTGGAGATATAATGCCATTGTGTTGGGCTTGACATCTTCCTTGATACGCTGCACTCTGTTGGCAACATATACATAAAAATGTCTCATCTGGTTATGAATATATCCCAGGATGTCTCTGCTGTCTGTGTAAAACTCTACAGCATCTAGAGTGAAGTCCAGTTCGCTTGAGATCTTTTCAGCCATCTCTGCAGCCAGAACAGCAGCTTCTAGTTCCAGCCTAGGAATTGTGTGGGAAATTTGTGGAGCTAGCTTTGCCTTACCAAGGACAAATCCACTGTGACATGTTTCTTCTCTGTCGATGACACGAAGATTGCTACTGCTGCAGTTGCCCTAACAGAAGCATCTGAGAAATTATGGATTTCCTTTCTCAGAGCTGTAAAGAGGGTGGTGGCAGCATATGGTCTGGGAATTTCCAGCTGTTGGGGATCTTGTAGGGATTACCTCCATGCATTCTATCCTTCTGTCTTATCTTCAGGAAGGTCAAGATCTTTGAGTCCTAAGCATAATCTTCAGTGGAGAATGCATCCATTACTTCCTTGCTGTTAGAAGCATACTTGTTTTTCAATTTATTTTGATAGTCCACTTTAGACGTTCTACTAACTATAAGTAACTTTGCTAATTCTCATTAATTTGCAACTACATGTCTCCCAACTCTCAGTGTAGATTGTTAGGTTAGGTTTAGGGTTAGTAGAATAAGTTGGGTCACACTTTAGAATAGGTAACACTTGTTAACTATTAACTACAACTTTTCCCTCAATAAATTCTTAATTTGCTGCTCATTAATAGTTAGTAAGGTAGTTATTAAGTTTAGGTATTGGGTAGGATTAGGGATGTAAAATAAGGTCATGTAGAATAAGGCGTTAATATGTGCTTAATTATCACTAATACATGGCTAATATTCTAGTAATATGCATGCTAATAAGCAACTAATAGATGTAACCGTAAAATAAAGTGTTACCATAAGTTGATATATACTTGTTGATCTATAAGTTGATATATATATATAGTTTCTCATAGTCAGTAATGTTGTGGACCCGTCAAAATAAAGTGTTAGAAAATATTAAGCAGACAGTCTGCTAATATTGTAATGACTGTTAGTTGACATGTAGTTGCGAAGTTACTTACTGTTAGTAGAATGTCTAAAGTGGACTATCAAAATAAAGTGTTACCCATACTTGTGTAATGTCAGATTTGAGGTGGCAAGCATCTCCTTTGTCTGTGTTAACAGGTTGATGGCTCCAGCAGCTGTGGGCATTGACAAAAGTCCATAATCTACATAGAATTCCCTTTATACAAAACGCTTAGTATCTGAGCCATATTCCTATTCATCGTGGGCAGCTGCATGTCGGAGACCAGAGATGGTTTGTTCCCGAACACTTTCCACTTTTATACAATATTCAATGATCTCTTTACTGGTGTCATTGTGTTTAAACCAAAGAAAACGAAAGAAGTCTCTATTGTCCTCTCTTACAACAAAGCTGTGGAACATCTGCTTGATGTCTGCAGTTATAGCCACAAGTTCCCTTTTGAAACACAGCAGGACCCCTAAGAAAGTGTTATTTAAGTATTATTTAAGTCTGGACTAAAGAGAGGTGCCTTGTTTTTGTGCACTGGAGTCGAAGACAACTCTGATCTGACCAAGCTTCTGCGAGTGATAGACCCCCAAAATAGGTAAATACCAGCACTCCTGACCTTCTTGCCGGGGAGGGGCTTCCTCAGCATGGTCACGATCCAAGATGTTCTGCATGACGGTGACAAAGTGAGTCTTCATCTCAGGCTTCTTCTTCAGTGTATGCAGAAGAGAGTTTAGGTGTGTCAGTGCCTGGTCACTATTATTAGGGAGTCGCAGATGAGGTGTTCTGAATGGGAAGGGTGCTACACAACTGTTGCCTTCATCCATGAACATCTCTTTATCCATGGATTCCAGAAAGAGCCTGTCTTTAATAGTCCGACTTTATTATCATTTTTTGACCTTTTAAAGATCGTACTCCCTACGGCACAGTCACTGAAGATGAGGGTGTCACACACTAGAGATATTTCAGGCAGAGGCTTAATGTTGAACTTCTCCTTAATACAGACACTTTCAGGACATGGGGTAATAAGGAAGGACGTCCATTGTCAAGTATGTGGGTGCGGTAAGTACTTAGAGCTGCAGACTTGTGTACTGATCCTAGGCAGATATCTCCTACCACAACCCAACCTAGGTCTAGTCTCTGTGTGTAGGGATGCACCGATACGAATACTGCTATTGGTATTGGGCCTGATACTAAGCTCATGTACTGAAACTCATACTGGTAAAAACACTCCGATACCAAAGACCGATACCTTATGACATCATCGACAGAACTTTCAGTGCACAGAGACTCCGGCAGCAGCAACAGAATGTCAGGCTCAGTGGTGTGGAAATATTTCAAAATTAATGATAACAACATGGCAGACTGCAGACTTTGCGCCACAAAAATATCAAGAGGATGTGCAAAAAGCAGTACTTATAATACGAGTAATCTGATAAAACATCTGAAACTAAAACACAGAAGTGAGCTCGGAGAATTTGCCGCTAACAGTAACGTTAGCACTCGGCAACCAACCCTGCAGCAAACCCTTGCAAGATGAGATAAAATGACAAGAGATAACCCGAGAGCCAAACAAATAACAGATGTGCTTACCCAACGCATTGTTCTTGACGATCAAGCGCTTTCAGTTGTTGATAACGCAGAATTTCGTCGCCGCCTTAATGTTTTGGAGCCGGAGTACGAGATTACCAGTTGCAGCCATGCCACAGATGTCATATTGCCACAAATGTATGCCGCAGTGAAAAAGCATGTCATGAGCATTTTGCATGACATAAAAGCAATTAGCTTTACCAATGGCATTTGGAGTTGTAGTGTAAATCCAGTGTCTCTCATCAGCTTAAGGGCACAATGGATAGATGGTGATTTCACTCTACAATAAATCATGCAAACATTTTCAGGGCTCACATATGGGTCGAGCGATAGCGAGCGTATTTGAGGAAATGCTTACGACTTGGGCAATTTCTAAAAGTTCTGTCCATGTTGTGGTCCGTGACAATGGCAAAAACATGGTAAAGGGCGTGAGGGCACATACTCTGCAGCTGGCTGTTACAGAGGGTCTGCTATCACAGCACAGTGTTACAGAGGCTGTGGGAGTCGGGCGCAAAATAGTTGGCCACTTTAAACACTCCAACCTGGCATACTCTCAGTTACAGGATATTCAGACACAGCTCGGTCAACCAATAAAAAAGACTTCAGCAAGACATGCAGATTCTTTGGAATAGCACATTCTACATGGTGCAGTCTTTGAGCAAAAACGGGTGACAACTCTAACTGCAAACCAGTGGAATCTTATGGAGAAGATGGTAAATGTCTTAACTCCCTTTGAGGAAATGACTCAAGTGAGTTCTTCAGATGCTTTAGCCTCAGATGTAATCCCTGCTGTCACTGTGCTACAGAGACTGCTTCTGAAACAAATGGATGAGGACCACGGAATCAAAACAATGAAGAGCACTTTGCTTGATGATTTGCAGAGGCGCTTTTTCAACAGGGTCCCAAACTTGCTCTACTGCATTGCTTGTTTACTTGATCCGAGGTAATTCATATTTTTGTGCTCAATTAATTAAAAATTTTTTTTTGCTAAAATTACAATTAAAAATTTAATTGTAATAGATATGCTTTAATTTGCTCATAATAATAATAAAATATAAAATATTAAATGCCTGGGTGATAGATTCAATAAAAAAAAAAATGCAAGAGTAATTTAAATTTCTTCTTCTTCATTTTCTTCTTCATCTTTGTCGTCGTCTTATATATATATATATATATATATATTTTAACTGCACAGAACAAATGCTAATGTCATTATTGTTTTTTGTTCAAGGTATAAAGATCGATTCTTCTCCAGCACAGATGCCAAAGAAATATTGATACTGGAGCTGCAAAAAAATGTCTGTGGGAGAGACAGCCACACCCGAGACTGTAAGGGAAACGCGTCAATTTAGCTCAAAGGGAATTATGTATGATTTTATAGTAACTGAGTTAGTAACTGAGTTACATCATTATAAAAGCAACCAATTACCAGGGAAAGTAACACTTGCAGTACTTTTTTTTTTTTTTTTAAATGTTCAAATATGTCAAATAACTTGGATGCCTCCAATATTAAATGTTAAATGAATGAAATGGACACTACATGGAACAAATTATTATTTTTAAACATTGTACACTAATACAAAACAACAATTTAAAAATACTTATTTAACACTGAACATTTTTTAACATTCTATCAGATATTATACCAACAAAGCACAATTTAACATAAAATTAATAAGTTAGTAAAATAATATTTTGTGGCCATTTTGAGACCCCCCTTCTTGAATCAGGCATGCAAATAAATGCAGCCTTGCTGAGCAGAAGGGAATTCTTTTAAAACATTAGAAAATATTACAGATCCCAGTTTGAACACTATGTGTGAACGTTATAATAAATGTATTAATAGAGCTGCTGTAATTATTATCATTATTATTGTCTTTTTAATTTTATTTAACAGAACGACAGTAAAATTACAATACTAACTTATGAATGTTGATGGAGCTTTTATTTTGACGGAAACCCACAGGAAGTCCGCAGTGCTTATTTTTGTTGACAGCAGCAGATTTTTAAATTATTCTTATTACTAATTTGGGAAGATGCATGTATCACATTGTCACATGTGACAATGTGATACGTGCACTGCAGCTGCAAATTCGTAAGTGTTACTGAGCAACTGACGAGTAACCGTTTCAGTGCAGATTTCCCTCACGGTTTGGACTTTGAACCCTGGCTAACGAGAGAGCTCGTGCAGCACTGTTTGAACACATGCAATTCATGCATGCATTAGAAAACATAACGCTCTGCAATTTATTTAATTGTTTAAGGCCATTTCACAAATTTGATCATCAAACAGTAACCAGCAACAACCACCCCTTCCTCTTCTCATCGGAGACATGAGATGCAGTACTAAACGGTCTCTCGCTCTTGGTGCTTGTAATGATTTTTACGTCTTTCTCGGACAGTTTTAAATGCTTCCACACTGCCGTCATGTTTGCTGCATTAGTGCGCGCCTCTATTTGATCGCGTCACATCATTGTTCGGTACAATTTATTCAGTCTTTTTGCTTATTCGGCTGAACACCGAAAGAGCTTTTTTTTATATTTTCGGCTGAATAATTTTGGCTGCCGAACAATCGGTGCATCCCTAGTAAATACGTCATCAAGTCACTATATCATTGATATCGTGATATGACACTATTTTTTATCATGTAAAAATTTATACCGGTATTATCGTGGACAGTATGATATGGCACAACCCTATTGCCTGTTTAGGGGGTTCCCTTTGTTGTCATTGTTGCAGAAAGGGGTTTCCCAAGGTTGTTGATTGGCTGGAGGCTCAGTTGTCATTCAAAGTGACGTCTTGGGCATTGGCTGACGAATGGTGCGGAGTCAGCATGCTGGTTGAAGTTTTGAGGCGAGCACAGTCGGAGTTGGACTCGGAGACACGGTTTTGCGGCAAAACTTAACTAAGAATGCAAAACTTTCAACGGAAAAGAAAAGGAAATAAATAAAAGTAAAAGAAAGAGAGAAGGTGACGAGACTACATGACTTTTCTCCTCATGGTGTATAGAGGAGCTGCTGGAGTGCAAGCCCGAGCAGCGGCAAAAAGCAGTTGCAAAAGAAGCAGCAAAAAGCTAAATTTGTTGGTGTCCTGAGTTTTTAAACTCTGCTGTTGGACACATCCAAAATGGTGTCTCGACCAATTAGACATTGTCTTAACTCAGGTTGTTACTATGTTTCTCCTCTTAATACATAAATCAACATGTGATTTATGTATTGAATCAATTTATGTATTGATTTATGTATTGAGTCTTATTAGTCACATAGTCCGAATTTTCCCGCTCTTGCGGAGTATAATTCAAACACAGTTTCTATAACAAGAATGTAATACATTTTACAAAGAATTGATTGATAGAAAAGTTTTAAGAAAAGATTTTCAAACACGTGCATACCAAACACAACTATAAACCTAAATGGTCTAGAAGGAATCTCAGTCTGGTTCTTGTCTGCTACGTGGGGGAAGTCAAACCGAGGAAGACTTTAGCTCGTGATTTCTATCATGGATTTACATGTGATGGTCATGTTGTGTGTCTCTTTGACCATCAATCTTGGTTACTTGCCCCAAATTTGACAGTCTCCTTCCTGAGTTGGAATTATCAGTTATTTTGTGTTATTTTGTGTTAATGTTGCAAGCTGTTCAAAGCCAAGCAAGAGTTGGTTGGTTGGTTGGTTGGTTAGTTAGTTACTTCAGGCTGGCTGGCACTAGGATCTGATTTACGATCATCCGTGTTGTCTTGGATGTTGTCTTGAATTCGACTCCTCTTGTTTCAACAATGTTCTGATCGAATCTTAAATTGTCTGATTCGCTCTTATATGCTACAAGACACGTGGCGCACCAGCTGACAAAAGGTCTCACAGCGACAAGCCAGGTAGCAGTCTGGACAGTGTTTTTGAAGAAATTGCAGATGGATGTCCATCTACATCTGAGAGCAGAGAACCAACAGCCACTACATACAGCTGGAAGCATACCTTGGAGAGACCACTTTGCATTGTTCAGAGAAGCCCTTCATGTACTGGGCAGGGTGTACGTTGATTTTGTTCCTTTGACATGCATCAGGTCAAAGAATTTTGTTCTTGCATGCAATCTATTGCTCTGATCATCTAAAATTACATAGAGCTTGATTGCCTTCTCTGGGTGGCCCTCTGGATAAACTTTAGCAAGGCAGATCTTAGAGCAATACCTGCAGACTTCAGTACACTTGGAAGTGACAGCAGGTTAAGATGCTTTGATTTCTCCCTCCCCGCCATGCTCGGTTAAGGTTGAAGGTGGTGGTTCTGAATGAAATGCAGAAATGTGAACTGTCGCATTCCCTACACTTAATTGGCTGTAGGGATGCGCAGTATACCGGTACTGGAAAAATACCGGTATTTATTATATTTCAAACGGTACGATATCATAATTTTGCTCAATTCGGTATTTCATATGCTGCAGTTGCAAAATGCACTTGTAGGTGGCAGTGCTTCCTAAATTGCTGCGCAACTGGTAAATGTGACAACAGAACAACACGATGGACAAAACAGCTGAAACTATCAACGCACCCGAAATTAATAAACAAAGAGAACAGTAGAAGTGAAATATGGCATTACTTTGCATACAAAACAAATGGCAAAGGTGAACAAACTGACCTTACTGCACCTGTATGCAAGCATTGCTATAGGCCTAAATCATGTTGCCACAGGAACACATCAAATCTTTTTAAGCATTTGTCGCTTGCTCATCCTGATCTTTTCAGAGAATTAAGAG
>JAFVLL020019708.1:0-14050 GCA_021397915.2 Tor tambroides
GTGTTCCGGAGCATTGCTTGAAATGAGGCTGTCACGTGACCTGTGAAAATGAAGCTTCGTTACCTCACTGACACGTCACGCCAGGCTGAAACACCATACCTGCGATCTATTTATATCAATATAATAATTATATCCATCATGTCATGCCTATATGTATGTAGTTTTTTATTATTTATTTTATTTTTACGAGGTGTATTATTGTTAATAAAAGTTAATAGAAATACACAAGTTTGATGTGAGTACATATGAAGAACAGAAAGTCTTTATTGTCATTGTATAGTGCAAAAAACAATGAAATTTGGAAACTCTATCACTGCACACACACGCGCCACCATCTTGCTAATTACATATGTTTATTAATATACAAATACATCCCAACGAACAAATCATCTGAATGACAGAGTTGGTGTAGTAATTTTTATTGACCACCAGATGCGCAGAAGAGCACTGTGTCAAAAGCTTCGAAGCATCAACGCAGTTTGTTGTAAAAGCTTCAGAAGCTTCGTTCGGCACATCCCTACTTTTCAGTGCTTAAGGGTAACGTACTCCCTCGTGACTGGTGTCAGTGCTATAAAGTGAAGCATAAGAGATGGGCGGAACTCTATACTCAACTGCTCAACCCCTGCTCGCTCGCACGCTCGTAAAGTTGACTTTTGAGACTTTGGAGGCGGGGATCTCAAATGTCAGATGTCTCCACTCCTGTGATTGGTCATTTTCAACACATACCTCTTGTTAAGTCATGACCTTAGGAATAGTTTTTTTTGTTTTGTTTTTTTCTCCAATAATTAATCATGTATAAACAACAGTGCAACACCAATACATATTTGCAGTAGAAATAAAAATAAATATAAATAATAAAAAATATTAATAAATAATAAAAAAAATAATAAGCCATTTCAATAATTCTTAAATAATTGAGAATTAATTAATGTAAAATACTATAAATCCGTTTTTGACCATTATTTATTCATATCACACATTTAAGCTGATCTTTTAAAAACATCGCGTACACTATCTGTCCTCACGGCGTCAGACATCAAATGATTTTCATAAAAGATTGCTGTCTGGCTATCTGAGAATTCCTTATGGATAATAAGTTTTGTGATCATTATTTTTTTCGGTAGTATTACAGCACATAATGAGCATATTAGAACCTTTTTTTGCGGTTTCCTTTTGGAAACACTACAGTACAGCGTTGGAACCCGGATTGATGTATGACGTCAGACTCAACAAGCAGGAATCTGAACCGCATTTTCCCAGAATCAGCAAGGTGATGTCAGAGGAAAAAGAGGTACAACATTTGCAGTGACAAAGTAAATCGTGCATAGCAACAGTGTATAATCCATGGAGTTTAAAATTGCTATATAGGGAGAACTGTCGGCTATTAACATGACAATTCCCTTTTAGTTAAATGCAAGTGGTCAGTGTAGTCAATGGTGTTGTATTCCTTTTACTTTTTTACAGCTCATGTGTGCCTAAAATATCTAATGTTCTAATAATTTACAGTACAATACAAAGGGACAACATTAAAAAGAGAGAAAGGAAATAAAAACGAAAAGAAAAAACAAATAAAAAGATGCCAGTCAACAACCATAAAACTGGGTTTCTTATTAGTAAATTTGCTCTTATGAATATGAACTTTGGTGTTTTGATTGTCAGGTACTTCCTCATGCCTAAAGAATAAACAGTTAATACACATGCATGATGTCACTGTTTTTACCAAAAAAAAAAAAAAAAAAATGTTTATACAGACAGTTATGGTATAATTTTCAAAACTTGTACTTTGAATTTTTTTTCAAAAGTTTCTGTTTAAATCAGTGGTTCCCAAAACTGTCCTGCACATTTTGTATGTCTCCCTGACCTAATCAGACACACCCAGTTTATTTCTTGCGGCCTCTACTAACGAGTTGACGAGTGGAATCAGGTGTGTTATTTAAGGGAGACATACAAAAGGTGCAGGGCAGGGGGGCCTCCAGGACAGGTTTGGGAACCACTGGTTTAAATGATTAGCCAAAATGCATAAAAAAAATAAATAAAAAAAAACACAATCTGTTTTTAGTTGAAAGCAATGTCATGTAAACGTACCCAAAATGTAACTGCTTATTCAAATAGTACTCCTAATAATGAATAATTTCTGGTTTTGCTGTGTTTGCAAATCATAAGGAGTTTATGCAGATTCTGCAAACCAGCCACAGCAGAATAATGCCACAGTGGAGCAGAGCATGGCAAGGTTTGTCATATTCAATGTAATAGACTTTGACTGCATTTTTTGTTCCTTTTTCATCATTGTTTGAAAATTAAATTTCTGTATGTATGGCTTAACATTGTTTGACTTTTAGGGCATTTCTCTTACCCGGTCTCATCTCTGATTTTACTCTGTTATAGGTACTTCCCAGGACTATTTGGGAAAAAAAAATTGCCAGTGAAAAAAGGGTCACATATTGACTTAAAAAGAAGGCTATGTACTGTGAAGTGTTTCCCAATACAGTTTTACCTTGTAAATAAATATATGGAGAAGACACCCAAAACCTCGGAAGAGTTAACCCTCTTGCAAGCAGGAATGGGTCGCAGAACCATCAGCATCACAGAAGATGCTGACCATTCATGGGTGAGTTGAGTTGATGTAGGAGGAAGTAGGTGTATATCACTCTTGACTGAAAAATTGCTTTAAAAAAAATAACTATTAGGAATATACTCACACTGTCTTTTCTTTTAAAAATATTAATGATACAAGAAACTTGAGGAGGCATATTCCAAATTGGCTGAGCTGAAAGGAGCATGGATGTTGTACAAGGCTGTTGGTAAGATTGAAGCTTTCTACCTTTATGCACTGGCTTATGTTTGTTGTGTAATGGTAAATATGATTGACTTTCAGATTGTACAGATATTAAATATTTTTCCTTGTAGGTGGTTCTGCACAAAGACATTTGTGCATTGTGCCCCCTGAGTCAGAAGGGTACACAGGTGCTTACCTCAACTCGATTGCACGTGGAAAGGCAACCTTGTACATTGTACCAGTGCAAGGAACACTCGATACTTCCCCTCTTTCCTACTCCGCCAAGGAGTTTGTCAAAATGCCAAAAGCCACATGTCAAACATGTGGAGATAACATGCCAGTGCAGTTATTAGCAGCACATGTGGCATCTTGTGAAACCATGACATTGTCAACTGACTCAGATGAACAGGCAAGGAAAAATTTACTTTGGAGTCTACATGAATACATTATAATTGTGTTGTCTTCTGGCTAATGTTTGTGTGTGTGTGTGTGTGTTTGTTTTGTCTTCTTGCAGTCTGAAGATTTTCAAAGGTCTCCAGATAATGTGGACCCATCAACCAGTACTTCCATGGATGTTACAAACTCTCCAGATCACACTCTGCCTGTTGGAACTTCTGTGACAGTAAGTCCATTAGAATTCCAGACGTCTAAGTCAGACTTAAGTTCCAGTTTAAATCCTATTTACTATTATTCATACTATATACCTTTTATACATATACTTCAATATTATTTATCTTTCATTTAAAGGACTCCTCAGATCTTCCTTCTATAAACGTTCCTGATGTCAAAGTAAGAGCAAAACAGTCTACATCTCTTTGAATGAGCCTTACTGATTTTGGTGACCTTGTGAACTTTACTTTAGCACTAACCTCAGGCAAAGGTTTAGTTTTATATAATATTAAATACAGTTTTAATGTATTTATTAATACTGGGTTACATTCTAGACAGCCTGTCCTATCTGTGAGCAGTTCTACCCCAGTGACTTTGTGGAGATCCATGCAAGCTTTTGTGGTGAAAGGTATTTCTTAGTTTTCCAATGCATTATAATTTTCAGAAGCAAACTTCTTTATTATTCAGTTGTTTTGTTATGCTGTTGAAGGTGAAACATGCTTTAGTCATACTGAAAGATGAGATGCTTTTAGTATGAATGAAGCATATTCCATGTATTCCAACAGAGCCAATGATATAACCAAAACCACTGTACTGAATGATATTGAAGAAAGTGATGGAACAGACATATGTCCAAAACGATTTAAGGCACATCAAGAGATTAAAAGGTACTGTAACATTATGCTTTCTTCAGAAAGTTCATTTGTTTAACATCAATAATATAAAATGTTCTAAACGGTTTCTTTTTTCTTTTCCCAATGCTCTGAAGTATTGCTGATGTCATCAAAAGCCTTTCTGAAAGGATGGATGAAACCAGCATCTTCAGTATTTGCATTACCAGAGATCAGATGCTTGAGAGAGGCCTAAAACAATGGCAGCGACAGAAAAAATCTTCCCCCAAAATGGCACCAAAAAAAAAAAAAAACTTATAACCAACTGAAATCAATTTAAATGTATTTAGTCTTGCCTGAGTGATGCTGAAACAACCAGGTTTAGTTTTTCACCCAGGATTCACTGCTTCCTATGGAACAGTCTTCATGATGAATGATCTCTTGATCTGGAAATCATCTGCTGTCTACAAACGTCTGGCAGATGTCTTTCAGATGTCAGTTTTACATACATTCTAAATCATAAACATCTTAAAGACATCTAATAGACGTCTTTGACATCTAAAAGGAAACGTCCTATAGACGTATTGCAGATGAGCAAACACCCTAAAAAATATGTCTTGCAGATGTAAATGCAGACATCAATAGACGTCTCCGAGATGTACGTGTGCTATCAGGGGATGGACAAAACGTGTAAGTTTTATGAACTATGATTGAACACAGAGCTTATTTTTTGCGATTATCCAAAAGCCTATGGAAAAAAAATCCCATTGGCTTTTATTGAGGGAACCAGTATAGTGCGATATAACATACTCCGCATACTCGCCGCTTCACTCCAGTCCAGCGGGTGGCGCTAAAACACATACGTTTGTTTGCCACACACCATTAAACCTCCGAGGAAGAAGATTAGTTTCACCGTGCTGTCTGTTGTTTTGTCGTGATGCTGCCTTAATACAAACTGTTAGAAGTGTTGTTTCTGTTAGTAGAAAAATACAGTTTTTGAATCAGGTCAACGAATACCTGTAATATTCTCATCCTCACAGTCGTGATTAAGTTTTGAAGCAAGCAGGATATCTGGAGGAGTAAGTTATCATCTGAACTGAGATCTGCTGCTGTGAAGATGGTGTCTGTTAAAGAGGAGAGAGAGGAGAACACGAGTGAACCAGAAACCAGGAGAATAAAACAAGAGGAACCAGAACCCCAGAGAATAAAACACGAGGAGCCAGAAACCTGGAGAATAATCGAGGAACCAGAAACCTGGAGAATAAAACACGAGGAACAAGGAGGTTGGTGTTTATTGGTGTTGTGTTTGTACACCAATAAAGGTCCTTTATGTAAAAATAAGACCTTTACTATCATTAAAATATCTTAAATCCATGTTTCAAAGTTAGTATGGAAATGTGACTGAATTAACACTGAGGAGATGTTATAATTATTACTTTAATTAGACTTTATTTTTGCTTTTTGTAATCATAAAACTGTGTATAACTCAGAGCGTGTGAGACTGAATTTGTTTTTGGGTTAATGACGTGACGCCTAAATTTTCTGTCCGATTGCATTTTTTCAGTTAAAAATTGGTTTAAATGCATAAAAAAGATGCCATATATAAGAAATACCTCTCCCACATATGTGCCAACTTTAATTTTTCAAAAAACATTAGTTATTTGTAATTTTTCTGTTATTAAAAGTGTCATAAAATCATGTGGTGTGACCATCTGGCCATAACTGTTGTTTTGGAAACATCTTTGAAATTACCCTAAATTTATTCAGATTAATTTTCTGCACTATTTGGCATGTTTTCCAAAGTGTTTTGTAATCCTGTATAAAATTGCAAAGCATTTGTATTTATATTTCCATCATAATATTCAAACAAACTTTGTCCGATAATCTCCATTTTATGAAATATCATGTAGAAATATCATCAAGAAACTACCATTTTGGTACTTTTATGTTGAAATCCATTCAAAGATAAGACTTTACATCATATAACAATTTGTCAAGGACCCATGGAAGCATCAAGCAGGTTTGTAACTTTAAAATTTTGAGAAAAAAAATAACCTTTTTAATGGCTGGTATGTAGTTACCACATTTGGATATCATGTGGTATGACCGCAAAAAAACAAAACAATGAATTTCACAGTGACCTTTCATGGGAAGCTAGCTTGTTTTGTTTAAGTGGCTAATTTTGTGCTTGTAAATTCTGACTGAATTTGAAGAGTGTTTTCCATTATAGATATTTGTCCCAGATTCACAGTTTTTGTGCTTTTATATTCAATTAATGGTTTATATACACAAAATAGGAATAGATGTTTTATGCAGTTTGGGTCATTTTGAGCAGTTTATGTGTAATCTTTGTATAATATGAGAAAAAATGCAAAAAATAGGAATTTAGAGCATCTAATTTTAGTTTGGTAACTATGCATTTATTAGTAATTTATTATATATTTATTAATAACTATTTTAATCTATTTTACCAGATTCCACTGCCAAGCAAAGTAAAATAAACGCTCACCATAGGCAGCATGTTAATTCTGACCCTGCAGTCAAGCACAAATTCTAGATGTAATTTTCTGCTGTTAGAAAGATGTTTATGATTTCATCTCAGAACCTGAGCCAGGAACTCTAAATTGACCCTTAGCAAAGACCCACCCTTAGTTACTGCTGCTACGTCAGACAAACCATCTGACAAACTATGGCAATTTTATGCCACACATCATGTTCTCATGCAGTGAAAAATACATCACAGAGCAAAGAAGACATTGACAATACGCCGACATACAAGACAGAGCAGGTTACTTTTGGTATTAAACAAAGTCTCAGAGTTCAAATTTTGTCTTTTTTTTAAGAAATTCAAAAAAAACAAATACTGTTTTGTGGCTCTTTAATGTGTCGTGACAGATCACTGTAGCACCTCAGTTCAAGCGGCATGTGACCAATCATCTCTTACTAGTTATAGCACAAAATAAATAAATGAACATCAGAAGGTATCTTGTTTCAACTGTGAAAAGATGTCAATAAACACTATTTGTCAAGTTCAAGTCCACCGACGTTAATCTACTCTCCGGTCTGGTTTGTTTGTCAGACAAAAATGGCAGATTTGGCTTTATGATAGCTCAGATTGCCTGTTAATCATACTCCCAGCGAAGGGTCAGTTGAGCAG
Organism: Tor tambroides; assembly: GCA_021397915.2. Taxonomy (NCBI): domain Eukaryota; kingdom Metazoa; phylum Chordata; class Actinopteri; order Cypriniformes; family Cyprinidae; genus Tor; species Tor tambroides. Next base: position 7,154 of record JAFVLL020019708.1, read on the forward strand.
CCAAGGTTGGGCAAAGTTTAGAATTTACTGCAGTTAATACCATATGCTGAACTTTTCAAACATGTTTCTTTAAAGCGGGTATATGATGCAATTTCATGTTTTCCTTTCTCTTTGGAATGTTACAAGCTGATTGTGCATAGATAAGATCCCTGAAGTTGCAAAGACTATAAAGTCTCAAAACCAAAGAGATATTCTTTATCAAAGTTAAGACTCTGCCATGCCCCCCTAAAACGGCTCGTTCAAACACGCCCCACATCTCTACGTCACGATGTGGAAATATTTGCATAATGCAGCCCAAATGTTCACGCGAGGAAAGAAGGCGTGGTTTCAGTAACCACAGTACTGTTGATGCAGCCATGTCAGGGAGAAGCTGTTTCTAGGTGAAAGCAAAAGCACTTTATTTGGCCTTCCGAAAGTAGATGCATTTATGAATCATTAAGATTACTTACAACAGAACAGCAACGCATTTTATGGATGAGCGTTTTGTGAACCTAGGAGAGGAGGTAATTCTGACTTTGCTATATCAATCTGGCGCTTCTGAATCAGCGACTGTATGTTTTGTTATTCGTTTAAGTATTTACTATTGACTGTTCAAATGCAGAATTTTGCACGTCGTGTGTGTGTGTGTGTGTGAGAGAGAGAGAGAGAGAGAGAAAGTGTGCTCGTGTGTGTGAGAGAGGGAGAAACGGTCACACAATCGCGGCTTGTGTGCAAACACATATAAACTACATCACTCTGTCTGTCACGCGACTCTGTTCCCCTCTTGGACTTGAACTGATGGTAAAACTAAGGACATTATTAACTGCCTTCCTTTACTATAATTTTGAAAGCTAAAGCTCGCGATTATGGAAAGGGGCGTTACATTTCCGTCTCGTGCTTGTGTTCGGCCAATCACAATGGACTGGGTCAATTGGCCAATCAGAGCAGACAGCACTTGTCGGAAAGAGGGACTTTGTAGAAATCGAAGCGTTTGAGAGAGGCGGGGCACAGAGGGCTTACAATAATGTACAGTATTTGAAAAATAATGTGTTTTTTGAACAATAAAACATGTCAACATATTCTATTACACCAAATACACAAAATAATGATCTTTAAAAAAGCATCATATGACCCCTTTAAATAGATTTTTAATGATGTAAGGTCTTTGTGTCATTTGGAGCGACCACTCATCATGTGATCATGTGGTGCGACCAATAATAGCAATAACTGTATTAATTTTTTTTAAAAAAATCTAATTTCTGTGGCTGAGATATGAATCACTGCTACAGTATGCTTAAGTGAATGGCATTTAAAAAATGTTTCTCAGTTTTATGCAATTTACAGAAAAAATAAACGCTCCTAAAAAGAAAAGTAAGCATAGAGCCATGTGTAACATATTAGATCCATGCATGAAGTCTTAAAGAGACAGCAGCCTAAATAAACCTGCTGCTGTCTGTCATTATGCAGTGAAAACTATCCAGTGTTATTTTAGTTGAATAGATTATAGTTAGACCTAACTGAAAAAAATTAAGTACTAATAATTTTATTTGTATCTTGTTATTGTTTTTGTTTGTGCTATTGATTGTAATTTATGTATTTGTTCTTATTTTATTATTTACTATTTACTTGTCTTTTAGTTAAAATAAATTCAATTGTAAGGTGGGGAGGGGGTGCACTCCATGGGAAATGAGTCCTGCTACCACAGCTGGAAAATATCCTAGAGGAAACACTGCATACATTTAATAAAATTAGAAAAATGCATTTACAAAGGTAAAAAGAAAATGCCCCTGTAAATCACTGTCAAATGTCATCTTGTATTAAGAGCACTTCGCAGCACTTCGACCAGCGCAGTAATATCATCACTCCTGAAAACTCCCCCTCCGCACTTCGACCTCAGGAGTGATGATATTACTGCGCCGAGGTCGAAGTGCTGCGAAGTGCTCTTCCGCCATACATTATAGTTATCATATTTTATCCACTTAGAAAATCGCCACGTTTTATTTTGTGTCACCATACTTACTCGTGTAACTACTCATGTAACCGTCTTTAAATAGGGAAAACATGGAAGTGTTTGGTGGCTTCTAAATTCATCCCTGTTTGGATCCTAAGGAATGAATGGTGCTAAGCTAAACGCTAGCATAATGGCGGCGCACGCTAGAGCGATCAGCTCGTCTAATTTGAGGGAAGAACATATTGGAATATGGAAAAATGGTGGCGTTTTCCTTTAAACTGGGTGTGTGACTGGTATGGCTGTGGAATGGGGTTTGGCCGAGGAAAAATTTTCAGTCTGAAGATTTTTTTTTTGGCTTTAATCCATGTTAACTAGATCTAAAATGACGTTTTGGAATTAGAAACACAGGCGTTGGATGAGACGCGGAAGAAACTAATCCTACTCACAATAGCGTTTTAAGTACAAAAATGGATAAATACATTGAAATATATCATCAAATACATCATCAATGTCTTGAGGTGTGGCAACTGTAGTATAAGCAGAATAATTGACGACGGGCAGTTGAATTATTAGAAAAATAATGCGTCCCTGCGGTGTAACTCGGCTTCGCGTTGTGGCCGCATCACCACCTCGGGCGTGCATCATTTTTCTAATAATTCAACGGCCCATTCCTTACTACTTTTATGACAAAAATTATTAGGATATTAAGTAAAGATCATATTCCATGAAGATATTTTGTAAATTTCCTATATCAAAACTTTATTACTGAATAGTAATATGCAGTGCTAAGAACTTCAGTTAGACAACTTTAAAGGTGATTTTCACAACATTTAGTTTTTTTTGCACCCTCAGATTCCAGATATATTCCAAATATTGTCCTATGCATACATAGATTATGCATACATCTCAATTTACAAAAAATGACCCTTATGACTGGTTTTGTGCTCCAGGGTTACATTTACCTGACAGCATTGTCACAACATGGAAGTAAACTTGTTTATTCTAATATCTGACCTGTAATCAGTCATTTCTGATGTGTAATTATTCAAGTTCAGTCAGATTTTAATTGCCTCACAAGTGTTCAATGTTGTGTGTGTGTGTGTGTGTGTGTAAATCAAGCCAGTGACCAAACTAAACATTGTTTCTCCTGTTTCTCCTGTAATGCTGTTTAAATGGTTAAATTACAGAAAGCGATCAAAGAACAAACCTTGTTTACTGGAGCTGTCAATGTGTAGTGTTTCTTTACAAAAAGACATCGCCATCTACTGGCCTGTCAGCTTAATGCAGTGTTTTTAGACGTCTTAATGGATCTGTGTTAAAAAGGGACAGTTTTTACATTGTTTTCATCTCTGTATACAAATATTTTATCCTTTAATTTTTCAAATGTACCAACTGATTTTCATCTTTATAATGATTTAATTTTAGGCCTGATGAAAATGAAAGAAGAAAGACAAGATCTGGATGAGGTGGAGGAGAAACATCAGGATCAGGAAGATTGTGATGTCAGTGGAGAAAAATCAGTGAGTTGCAGCATTCAAATAACAGACGTCAAAAGGCTTTTCAGCTGCTCTCAGTGTGGAAAGAGTTTCACATTTAACAAAAATCTTAAGAGGCACATGTTAATTCATACTGGAATAAAGCCTTTCAGCTGCTCTCAGTGTGGAAAGAGTTTCACAAGTAAAGGATACCTTAAGAAACACATGTTAATTCATACTGGGATAAAGCCTTTCAGCTGCTCTCAGTGTGGAAAGAGTTTCGAACAGGAAGCAAGCCTTGAGAAGCACATGTTAATTCATACTGGAATAAAGCCTTTTAGCTGCTCTCAGTGTGGAAAGAGTTTCACAAGTAAAGAATACCTTAAGAAACACATGTTAATTCATACTGGGATAAAACCTTACAGCTGCTCTCAGTGTGGAAAGGGTTTCATATTTAAAAGAGGCCTGAAGTATCACATGTTAATTCATGCTGGGAAAAAGCCTTTCAGCTGCTCTCAATGTGGAAAGAGTTTTACATCTAAATCAAACCTTAAAAGGCACATGTTAATTCATTCTGGGAAAAAACCTTTCTCCTGCTCTCAGTGTGGAAAGAGTTTCACAAGTAAAGGATACCTTAAGACTCACATGTTAAGTCATACTGGAACAAAGCCTTTCACCTGCTCTGAGTGTGAAAAGAGTTTCATATGTAGAGGATTCCTGAGGGATCACATGTTAAGTCATACTGGGATAAAGCCTTTCTGCTGCTCTCAGTGTGGAAAGAGTTTTACATGTAAATCAAGCATTAAGAGGCACATGTTAATTCATGCTGGAATAAAGCCTTTCATCTGCGCTCAGTGTGGAAAGACTTTTACACAGAAAGGACAACTTGAGATTCATTTGGGATCTCACTCTTCAGAAAAGCCTTTCAGCTGCTCTCAGTGTGGAAAGAGTTTCAAACAGAAAGAAAAACTTAAGATTCATTTGGGCTCTCACACTTCAGAAAAGCCTTTCTCCTGCTCTCAGTGTGGAAAGAGTTTTACATGTAAATCAAGCCTTAAGAGGCACATGTTAATTCATACTGGGTAAAAGCCTTTCACCTGCTCTCAGTTTGGAAAGACTTTTACACAGAAAGGACACTGCAAGGTTCATTTGGTAACTCACTCTTCATAAAAGCCTTTTACCTTAAAGAGTTAAAGTAAATGACTATTTTTCTGAATGGCGGGTGTCATCTACTGGGTCACCTAAAGGATGTGTCCTCTCTATTTTATTATTTATCTTGTACACAAATGACTCTAAGAGTAGTTATAGAAATAGGCATATTATAAAATTTGCTGATGATTCTGTAATCGTTAGCTTAATGAGTGAGGAGGACTCTATGCATGGTCCTGTGGTTGATGATTTTATTATGTGGTGTCAGAATGCTTTCTTAAAACTTAATGTTTCTAAAACTAAGGAGATGACTATTGATTTTAACTCTAGGAGGAAATCTACTCATGATAAGCAAACAAGCATTAATGGAGTAGGCATTGAGAGTGTTGAACAGTACAAGTATTTGGGTACTGTTTTGGATAATAAATTGTCCTTTTCTCCCAATACTGAGGTTTTGTGTAAGAGGGGGCAGCAAAGATTGTATTGTTTGCGGAAACTAAGGTCATTTAATGTGGACAAAACATTGATGTGCATGTTCTACAGATCCTATATTGAGTCACTGTTATCTTTTTCACTGTTGTGTTGGTTTAATTCTATATATGTGAAAAATGGGAATTGTCTTGAGAGCATTGTAAACCAAGGAAGTAAAATAACGGTGAGGAAGCAGGTGACTATGGTCCAGTTATATCATAGACAAGTTTTGGGTAAAGCCCAGAGCATTTTGTTAAATGATTCCCACCCTATGTACCACGAGTTTCACCTTCTCCATTCTGGCATTTGTTATAGAACCCCTATTAGTAAAAAGTTTTAAATTTAAGGTAAGAACGTTTTAGGAAGGAAATGTATTGGTTTTTTTTGTATTGTGTTTTTGTTGTTTATGTGAAATGCTTGTGTGCTGCAACCAAATTGCCTTTGGGAAATGAATAAAGATGAAGTGAACTGAACTTGCTCTCAGTGTAGAAAGTCTTTGGCGCGTAAAGGATACCTTGAGACTCGCATGTTAAAGGGGTCATCGGATGCCCATTTTCTACAAGTTGACATGATTCTTTAGGGTCTTAATAAAGTCTATAACATGCTTTGGTTAAATTTTCCCACACAATTTGAAAGAACATCAGAAAATACATACTGGTGTGAGAGAGTACATGTGCTTTGAGTGTGAGAAGACTTTTACTTCAGCAAACAGTTTAAAACTGCATGAGAGGATCCACACTGGAGAGAAACCGTATCACTGCACTGCATGTGGGAAGTTTTTCAATGATTCATCTGTTCGACACAGACATACAAAAAACAATCACAGTAAGTAGATCATCTTCAGATCCAGCACTTTCCAATCTGATGCTGCTTCAACAAATGAGGCACAATAATGCATCAAGCAATAAAATATCATCTGGATAAATCTGTCCTAACCAACCATAACAAGTGACATGACAAAGAAACAAAGTTTTTACAGTGAATTCAGATCAACTCAAAGATGGAGTTCCTCCCCAAAGAATAATGTCAAAAAGCTGTATTCTTGTGTATCATTTTGCTTCATGATATAAATTATATCATTGTATTTTCTTATGCGTTTCATATTATGTTCACTTGTCTTATAATGCATGTCACTTGTAGTTTGCTTACTCCTTTATGAAGGGAAGTAGAAACCTCTACACACTGTTCTTGTTCAACACTTTTAAGAGAGACTGAGATTTAATTTTAATTTGCTTTTCATTGTTGTTTTTAAAATGAGTTATTCTTCCACTTAAGATGTATTTAGGAAATGCAGATGCAAGATATACTGTCATGTAGTATCAATAAGCTGTAATGTTAACTGTTCTGCGTTTGGTTCTGGGGAAATAAAGGAAATACACTTACAATTTATTATTGCCTCATAAATATTATCAAGCTAACTGTATCTTGCTAACTGTTCCTACATGCGATAATGTCAAGGCATTCGCCTACTGTGGGTAGGTGTGGGTTTACCGTGGGACAGTGTGGCAGGGTACCCGCGGGGTCTTAAAAGCATTGAAAAAGTCTTAAATTTGATAATCTCAAATTAAGGCCTTAATTGCCTTGAATTTGGTATACAAAATCTTGGATTTCGTTACAAAGGTCTTATTTTTTTTGTTTGTTTGTTTTTTCGCCTTTCCTAGGATTAAGTTCATACCGTAACAAAATTAACTGTTACTAATGTAGGCTAATTAAAAATTCATGCAGCGTAACGTTGAGTGCACCTCGCGCTCCACGTCATAGCAGAAAGCGCGAAAGCGTGCGCACCCGTTACTATGGTTACTAGGCAAGTGAGGTACAGAACAAGATAGTAGCTAGCCTAGTTTGTCGGCTAAAATGGGAAAGTGTCGGTTT
>JAFVLL020019709.1:0-20468 GCA_021397915.2 Tor tambroides
AATGGATAATTTTGACCCATACAATGTATTTTTGGCTATTGCTACAAATATACCCCAGCGACTTAAGACTGGTTTTGTGGTCTAGGGTCACATATATCATATCATCATATTACTTTAATTGTTTTTATTAATTACAGTATCACAATTAAATGAACACTAATTTAAATTTGAAAATAATTGATGGTTTGAGATCAGATTTATTCTAATTAATTAACAAAAATTCCAAATAATATCAATAATAACTTCAAGTTAGGGTTATAATTCTTAACTAAAAGCAAAGTAAAAAAAAAAAAGTAAAATAAAACATAAAAATTATTATTTAAAATAAATATTAACTGAAAATATAAGAGAAATATAAAGTATAAAATCTACAAAAATAAGCTTTAATTTTATTTCAAACTTTTGCAAAGACATTTCTAATTTTCTTTTAGTTTAACTTGAAGTACTGAAATAACTAAAACTGAAATAAAAAGCTACTAAGAACTACATGGAAACATTTTAAAAATCAAAAACTAAAATGACAAAAACATACTAGAAAATTAATATAACAAATTAAAATGAAAACTGATCATATAAAATTAAAACAAATATTAAATAAAACCATATTAATATTAACAAATATTTTTTAAGTATGTAAATTATACTAATATTACACTTTCAAGTTGACTCCCTCATGAAAGCACTGACTGAGAAATGAATGACTAACAGTATCTCTTTATTTCCTACATGTTTGTCATTTGATGCATTTTCTTGCCATTGTGTAAATGATCAAGCTATAATTAAAAATGTTTATGTGTCTGAGCTTGACCAAATATATTTCTGAAAGTCTCTTACAGCCTTGTTTTTAAATTACAACTCAAGCATATTCAGGTTTTTAAGAGTCAAAAATGTACTGTAAAACAGGAAGGACTGCATACATTTTCCCATAAACACTTTCATGTAGATACAGCATGTCACTATATTAGTAACTACAGCACCTGATCATTTGTGCATATTTAACATGCAACCAAAAGCCTTAATCAAATGAAACGGCTTCATTGTCAAACACTGCTACCTAATGAATCGTATAGATAAAGAAGGAGCCTTCAGTGTCCTCACAGTCTATTCTCACTGAGGAAATCCTGTTGAAGAAAGCTGTTAAGAGGCCAGGTGTTGCATGCTCCCCTGCGGCATCGTGGGATTGCACTGACTCAGCAAGCAGGCTGATGATGATGATGATGAAGATGAAGAGGAAGTGCAGTGGGGTGAAAAACAGAAGCATGGCAAACGAAGAGAAAGGGCACATTGGTGAGGCGGGAATGGGGCAGAGCACATCCTCAATGCGTGCACAGGAAAAAAAACTGAAAGGAGAGAGCAAAGAAAAACAAGATTTGCATTTCCTGAAGGAAACAGATGGGCATGCAAGGCAGAAAAAAAAGATTTTTAGGTAGAGTTTTAGGTTTTACGTAGGTTTTGAGTTGTGGTGTTTTTTTTTTTTTTTTTTTTTTACTGTTACAATGTCTTGTTTGCAGTCAACTGTACATGGAAAAAAAATATATAAATAATAAAATACTATATATAAAAAATAAAATAAACTTATTTTACATTAATTATATAGACAAATACAAACATTTTAAATTAGATAAATTGTTAATATAATTAGGTAATTATTATTAGAATTTATGTATGTATTTATATAATATTATGTATTATAATATTTATGTATGTTATAATTAATGTATTATTTAGTTTTTTTTAACTAGTACTTAAACTAAATGAGATGTTGCTTTGGCAAATAGCTGAAATAAGTTTGTTTTTTATTTATGTATGTATTTTTTTGTTTCAAGTAATGAAATTTATTCATGGTTTTAGTAATTAACAATAATAAGCTTGATAAGTAAGTTTTTCAAATTTTATTTAATATCAATTAATGTTTAAAAAAATTTTTTTCAAGTAATGTATTCAATGTTTTATTAGTACCATAATAACCTTGATACATATTTTTTTTGTATAAATATATGTAAAGTTAAAGTTTTTTTATATTCTATTTTATATAAGTTAATTTTTATGTCAAGTAAGAAGTTTTTCATAATTTTAGTAATTAACGATTAAGGAGTTTTTTAATATATATATATATATATATATATATATATATATATATTATATATAAAATATATAATTTTTGTTTGTGGGTTTTTTTTTTTTTTTGAAGTTTAATATGTAGAGTTACCAGTTTCCAACAAACCCTAACCAGTATGTGCTGCCTTGCAAACACTAAAAACAGAAAAACATGGCAACAATGAGCAGAGAAATGAGAGCGGTTGAGTACACGAGTCTGGCACTGAGGGCTTGTGAAGGAAAGAAGAGAAAAAAAAATCTATAAAGCACAGACTGCAGGTGCTACCTGCGATTTGAAGGAGTCTTTGACAGCAAGCGTCCACCTGTTCAAACACACAGGCTGAGCTTCTCCTGCGTTATACCACAAAACCAATACGGCTGCGACAGAGTGCTCAGGTCAGCTGCAGGAGAGCACTTTCACACTGAGAGGAAGCTGCCGTAATCAACACGGGACAATTACACAGCCTCTCTGGAGCTCAATGAAGCTTTTGAGAGCGCTGAGGGCAGTCTGGATTTTACTTGTTTACATTTGCATTCATTTACATGACATTTGTTTAAGACTGACGTTGTGGCCCAAACAGGCGCAGCATGAGAAGTTTACAGCATCAAGTCATTTGCCTGTCCACACCGAAAGCAGAAATGATGTGCGGTATGGTGCAATAACAGCCAAATAGAAGATAAATGATGTTAATGTAGCATTATGAATTATGTGAGGCAGGATTTTGGACCAATGAGATTTGTTGGTGGGCGGGACAACCCAGTGTGACCTGAACAAACAGTGCAACTGACAGAATGTCTAATTGAAGCTGGTTAGGAAAAAACTCTTTATCATTCATTGTTTGTCAAAAAATCATCCTAAATGCAAAATGTATGACAGTTTCCCAAAATGATTTGGTCCATGTGCACAAAAAATATTCCTGACTTTAGGTACTTAGCTAGTTTTTATTTATTTATTCATTTAAAGTTTGAGATCATTAAGATTTTATATATATTTCTGAAAGAAGTGTCTTGTGATCATCAAGGATAAATTTATTTGATCAAAAATACAGAAAAATAAAGCAATTTTGTAAAATATTATTACAATTTAAAATAACTCTTTTCTATTTTAATATATTTTAAAATGTAATTTATTTCTGTGATGCAAAGCTGAATTTTCAGCATCATCACTCCAGTATTCAGTGTCACATGATCCTTCAGAAATCATTCTAATATGCCAATTTGCTGCCCAAAAAAACATTTCTTCTTATCAATGTTGAAAAAAGTTGCATTACTTAATATTTTTGTGGAAACTGTCATACTGTATTTTTTCAGGATGCTTTGATGCATAGCAGATTCAAAAGAGCAGCATTTATTTCAAATGCAAATCTTTTGTAACAATATAAGTCTTTACTGACACTTTAGAGCAATTTAATGCATCCTTGCTGAATTTCTTAAAAAAAACAACAACTTATTAACCTGAAACTTTAAAATGATAGAGTATTTATTAATTTATTTACTGTGCTTAATATACAACACCAACATTTTAAACAATATTCCCACTTTTCACACTTACTTGCTCCTGTATTATCAAAATACCAAAGCTGAAAATAATTTGCAACAATTGATACCGCAAAAGTTTAATTTGCAGATAAATCAGCATAATTTGTCAGGCACCCATTGACTTGCAATATTTTCCAAAAGTTAATTTAAAAACTGCAATTTATGCACATGACAATGCATTCATAAAGAAACTCATCTCAATCTTGCATATAAATGAACATCATGCATATTGATCATAAATATGCATTTTTTTCATAACCTTATATGAATATCAGAACACAATGAATATTAAACACTGCAAGCTTTAGCTGAAATTAAGTGGCAGCAGTTATTAGTGGTCATGATTTCAGATGTTTAAAAGGAAGTTCCCCCGAAACCAGAAAACCCTTCAGCCCCCTGCACAGAGGAAACAAGAGACATCGCTGCTAATAAACCCAGCACGATCCTCCTCACAAGAAACTGCAGCAGACGCGTCTAACCAGACCAAAGCAACGCTCACTGCCTTCTACAAAGCTATCTTTCAAGTTCAGATGTGCCGTAACTGCTGCCAGCAGCCCAATACTGATGCTCTGAAGATGAAAAAGAGTTTTATCTGAGGCTGTAAACTCATGGTTACGTACCTTTCTTCTGATGTCTGTGAATTGCGAGAAGAGCAGCGACAGATAGAAGGACAGCTCCAGTATGTAGTAGTAATGCAAATCCACGGTTAACGGCTATAAAAGTCAGACACAATACAGTCAGCAACACAAAACCACACATACGGCAGCCCTAATGAGTATTTTCAGCGGGGATTCCCAAACTTTTTTGGCAGCTGAACTCCTCTGACTTAAAATGTAAGTTAAATTTATAAGCTTTAGTTAAGTTTCTAAGAAACAAATCCATCATTAATGCGTTTTAACGTTAAACTGTCACTTCTGGCCGAAATATGACTCTATAACTCATAATAACGCTTCTTCCAGTGAAAAAGTCCATCTCCTGGTGTCTCACATCAAAATCCACCAACATATTTGTGTAGAGCTGTTTCACTTGTAAACGGTGCTTGATCTGTGCATATTTCTCTCCTGATTCAGATGAGACAACTTCTTCACTGGAGAAAGCAATATTATGGATAGAGGACTCCTATTTTAGCCAGAAGCAATGGTTTAAAGTTAAAAACATCTTAATGATGGATCTGTTTCTTACAAACATGCAGTTTTTCACAGAGATTAATTGATGGACTGGAGTGGTGTGGATTACTTGTGGATTATGGTGATGTTTTTATCAGCTGTTTGGACTCTCATTCTGACGGCACCCATTCACTGCAGAGGATCCACTGGTGAGCAAGTGATGGAATGCTACATTTCCCCAAATCTGTTCTAATGAAGAAACAATCTCATCTACAGCTTAGATGGCCTGAGGGTGAGTACATTTTCAGCAATTTTTCATTTTCATTTGCATGTTCATGCTTCTCTGTTGTTGGTTAATGGTCACATGACATGCCGATAAACAAATAAACTGTATTTATTTTTGTTAGTATTTTTTATTTATTTGATAAGATATTAAATACACTTTAACTTAAAATTAAATGTCAAATAAAATCGTTTTATTTTTAAATGATGTATATTTTAATTGGATATTTTTATGACATTCTACGAACCCCAGTTTGGGAATCCCTGATTTAGGACATTAAAAATTGCACTAGAAATGTCAAAACTGAATTCTCAGATTCAGTTTGACTTCAGTGTTAATGCATTGGTTAGTAACTTTCAAAAAGGATCAGAGAGGTGTCAGAGAGGGTGGAATAATGGTCATGAAAAACTAAATTGACTGTTTTGCCTCAAAAAACACTTGGATCTCAGGGGGTGTTTACACGACACCGCTTTCAACCAAAAATTGAAAACTTTTTGTGTGTTTTGGCTGTTAATTTACACAACAACAGCTTTTTGGGGCCTGAAAATGCAAACTTTTGAAAACCTGCTTCAAAGTACAAGTTTTTGAAAACAACACCATTATTGTCTCTGTGTAAACTGCAATTTGTGAAAGCAGTGACGTCATGTGCATGTGTATTATGTGTTTAGTCTATAGGTATGTGCGCAGGTGCTTAGTGTTTTTGACAAAGTGACATCGCCAACTATTGGCTTGGCATGAATAATACAGCGTTTTCAGTCATTTTTGCTGATCTGTGTAATTGGGGATCGTTTTGACAATGTTGTCATCTGTATGTGACACTTTTCAAGAACGTTTTTAGTAAATCGTTGTGTAAACACACCCTCAGAGAGAGAGAGAGAAAAAAAAAAAAAAAGAGTATGATACAGTATGACCTATTTAATAATTATTATTCAAAAATAACAGACAGTATAAATGTACCTGATAGGGGTAGTTGTACCAGCACTCTCGGGTGTTCCACAGCCACGGGCTCTTTAAAATCAAACACAGAGACACAAATGATCTCCAGAGCTTTTCACTAAAGACACAAGATAATGTCTTTTGAAAGAGCTTTTGAATTCTGCTACATCAAAGTGTGAAAAAGACTGAAAATACAGTCATTATCCTCAGTGCTAGCTACATAAATGAAATGCTATGAATTCACTTTTTTCCCCTCTCGATAAACCACATCATTATGTAGGAAAGTTAGTTGGAATCAAAGCCTGGTATTGTGAAGCTGATGATTTCCTGTGAGATCTGCTGTTGAGCTCTGAGAATACTGACATATGATCCAATCCAACGCAACTTTTGGCTAATTAGCAACTTCACCGCATCTTTCTCAAAGGCCACACACGGGAATAAGAAAACCTGTGGACAGACGTCGGATGCTGTAACATCATTATATGTTCTTTAAATGACAAATAAACTGTGCAAGAACTATGGTAAATTCTCATTAGGGCAAGTAGAATCAAGTGCTTTAAAGTCTTAAAATGTCCATGAATTTTATGACCAACTCTCCGTGTTAAATCTATTCAGTGCTAACACTCTATTTTGTTGTGATTCAGTCAGTTTGCTTGGTTCAAGGGTTCAAATGCTTCACTTAATTCAAATGCCTTTGCAGAAAATGAATCAGGGAAAACACTTCCAGATCCAAAGCTGATGAAATATTCAGTGGTCATGGTTGTGTCCAGTTTTATTGTTCTGCATTGCATGGATTGAAATGGACGGCAAGTAAACAAATATTCTCTGTCTAGTTTAAAGTGAAATGAAATCCAGCTACAGAACTGAATAGAGTGTTTGTCACTAGCTATGTTTCCATCCAAAGATTCAAATTAAAATAATGCGCAAAACTGGAATATCGCGTAAAACATATGCGAATAAAGCACCGTTTCCATCCAACGAGTTAAAGAGAACAAAATTGTCACTTCCTGGTAAACTGTGGCACTAAATATCACTAAGAATATAGGAGAAGCCACTGAATATTATAATTTTCATATATGACATAAATTACTTGCACCTCAGAGCGAGCAGACGAGACACAATAAACGCGGTTATTACTTTCGGAGGAGGATGCCTGCTGTTTGGGAACGCAGTCGTGTAAGACAATTATACAGAAATACTTTGACGACAGACTTTGCTCAGGCTTTTCAGAATGACCATAACAACATATGGATGCTGTGAACGAGATCAGTCTGCTGGTTAGTAAAGTTATCCCGTCTCATAGCGCAAAGTCACATGACTTTTTCGATGCGCATGGAGGAATTTATTCGGTAAATGTGTTTCCATCTTAGTTTATGCGCATTTTTTCTTACCAGATAAAAAATTTATCCTACTCAAATGTGCGCATAAGTTTTTTTTTATGCGCATTTTTAGAATTTATGCGCATCTTGGCGTGTCCATCCAGCGTTTTTAAAAAAAAAATTTTTTTTATGCGATTATTCCAAAATGCGCATAAAAATAGGTGGATGGAAACACAGCTACTTTCAGGACAAGGACACTGAAGAATCCAATACCAATTTCTCAAAAACCTACTCTTCCTAATTAAGATGAAAGTAACAGGTGAATCTGTTCTTCAGTTTTCCAGTGTGACGGTTCCCGTTTTTGGATCTTTGGGCACATTGTGATTGGTGGCTTCACCTGATTCATTCTAATTGGCAGTTCATTGAATGCACCTGCCGTTGCGGCTTAGACGCCCTTTAAAAGAGATTACTATCAGAGACGAAGGGTGCTCGGTTGTGGACTTGGGATTTTGGGTTGTGTTTGGTTTGAGTCGTATTGTTTGAGCACTTTTACATTGCTACAACAGCATGTTACATTAACAGCCAGACACCCTGCTTTACATACTGATGCTGACGTTTCAGAAATACTGTTATCTTTTCTGTTTTGATTTATTATGACTTATTTTTGAGCTTAATAAAAGCCTTTTCTCTTTGAGCCTTATGTTTGCGTGCGTCCCTCTTTTTGTTGCTTCCCTTTGAGCCAGGGGTCGTAACAAATTGGGGGCTCGTCCTCGCTTAGTTTCGTTGTTGGGACGCATGCATATTAGTTCATATCCGAAGTTGTTTATGTCGTCATGCGAAATCACCAGTTGGTAAGTACATATGTGCAATATTGTTTTTGAACTTGAGTTTCCCTGTTAGGTATAGTGGCATGTTTCCTTTTGAGACTTGTCGAGTTTGTTGTTTTCGTGTAGTGTTGCGGTGAACGTGGGTAGTAGTATTTATCTCGGGGGCACATCCGTGGTGTTGAAGGCGTCGCTGGTTTTGCCGGTTGCGTTTTCACCCAGCAGGCTATAGTGCATAAGTACCCCCCACAAGTAATTGCATGAAGACTAGGGTTGAGTTAGAATATTGGATGGGTAGATAGAGGGATCTCTCGTTATTTGATTGCACTGTGTGCGTGAAATTGTTTTCTGGTGAATTTTCATGGCCGATATTGATTTGTTTATTAGTTCACCTTCCCATGAATTTTTAGAAGGGTGTTCTAAAGAACAATTGTTAAAGATCGCAGAATATTATAAAATAGAGATTTAAGGATAAAAGATTCGGTAGAGAAAACGTTAAATTAATTTTGAAAACTGAGCTGATTGGGAAAGGCTTTTTAAAGTCCGAGATGGATGAATCTGTAGCAGGTGTATCTAATTTGCAAACGACTTTGTCTTTTGACCAGCAAAAAGAACTATTACTTTTGCAGATGGAGCATGAGAAATTAAAACAACGTTCCGAAGGAAGTAAGCTGGAGTTGGAAAAAACAAGGCTTGATGCAGAATCCCTCAAATTGAAGCTTGCGAAAGAGGGTAAGCTGTCTAATTATGGTGAGGAACAAGGTATGTCTTTTTCACTTACTTCAAATTTAAAACTTGTTCCAAAGTTTAATGAAGAAGACCCTGATGTTTTTACTTTGTTTGAACGTATGGCAGAAATGAGGGATTGGTCAAACGATAATTGTGTTGCTTTACTACAATGTGTTTTAACTGGAAAAGCACAAGTAGTTTTCTCTTCAATGTCGATTGATGACTGTAGGGATTATGATAAAGTTAAATCTGTAATTTTAAAGGCATATGAATGCGTACCCGAAGCATACAGACAGCGTTTTCGTGTGTTCATGGGGAAACTTGACCCAAGTATGGTATGCAATTACTGCCGGGAGAAGGGACATTGGAAACTGGATTGTCCGGTCCTTAAGAATAAATCCAAACGAATTATTTCACATTCACCTGTTAAGTCTGCTGCTTCAGTGGCACCAGCTCTGTTTGAACGGATTGGAATGTTTGAAAATCAGAAATCCGATGTTGAATTTGTCTTCTTACTCTCCTTTCATTACAGAAGGTCGTGTATCTTTAGTAGGAGAGAAGGAAATCCCTGTTAAAATATTAAGGGATACTGGATCGATGGATTCGTTCATATTGGAGTCTGTTTTGCCGTTTTCTTCACAATCACATACTGGGGAAAGCGTGTTAATTAGGGGAATTGGACTGAATGTTCTCTCTGTGCCTCTTCATAAGGTAAGACTTCAGTCTGAGTTGATTCAAGGTGAAGTTGTAATGGGTGTACGACCTTGCCAATTGAAGGAGTTCATGTTATTCTAGGAAACGGACTTGTTGGTGAGCGTGTATGGGCTGACAGTTCAGTGTTTCCTATAGTTACTGCTAATAATAAAAACGAAGCGGAACGTAGTCACGATGCCACCTGTGTAGTGACTCGTGCAATGAAGCAGCGAGAGGATGAATTAAGCAAAAGGAAATTCAGTTTAAAGCTTGCACTGATTTGTTTGTTCCTGATTTGTCTGCGTTGTCTTTTCCTGTATCAGCAGAGGAACTCGGAAAAGAACAGCGAGACGATTCTTCTTTGGATGTTCTTTTCCAGTGTGCTGTCATTCCAGCAGAGATGGGTAATCTTGCTCGTGGGTATGTTGTTAGTGATGGAGTGTTGCTGAGGAAATGGATTCCTCACAAGGGTGACTTTGTCGGGGATCCTGTTTTCCAGGTGGTGGTTCCTGTTAAGTTTCGTCACACAATGAAATCGCACATGATCAATCAGGTCACCAGGGTGTGCGTAAAACCTATGATCGCTTGTTGCGATATTACTTTTGGCCGCGTCTAAAACGAGACATCTCTAGTTATATCAAGAAGTGTAAAACTTGTCAGCTAATCAGTAAGCCAAATCAAGTGCTAAAACCTGCACCTTTGAAACCAATTCAAGCTGCTGGTGAGCCTTTTGAACATCTCCTTGTTGATTGTGTTGGACCACTTCCTCGTTCTAAAGCAGGAAGTAATTATTTGTTTACCGTGATGTGTTTGAACTCGCGTTTTCCGGCAGCATATCCATTACGTAGTATTACGTCGCGTTCAATTGTGAGAGCATTAACACAATTTATATCTGTCTTTGGAATTCCAAAAATTATCCAAAGTGACCAAGGTTCGAACCTGACTTCTCACCTTTTTCAGCAAGTTCTGAAACAACTGCACATTAAGCACAATCAATCTACTGCGTATCACGCACAAAGTCAGGGTGCATTGGAGAGATTTCATCAGTCCTTAAAATCGCTTCTTCGAGCATATTGTGTGCAATTAGATCAAGATTGGGAAGAGGGTTTACCCTGGATGATGTTAGCTGCTCGTGAAGAAGTACAGGAAAGTACGGGCTTTAGCCCTAATGATTTGGTTTTCGGCCATAAAGTTCGTGGTCTCCTATCTGTTTTTCAAGAGGTTGGAAAAGTTCCGGAGCCTCCGAAAAATTTGACTGCATATGTTTTGGGGTTCAAGAATCGACTTATTCAGGCAAGAGAATTCGCCAAAGTAAGCCTTGAAAAACATCAACAAAATATGAAGAGACTGTATGACCGAACAGTCGAACGTCGAGAGTTTGAACCAGGAGATCAAGTTTTAGTACTTCGGCCAATAGTATCTTCTCCCTTCGAAGTCCGTTTGTCGTACAACGTAGATTAAGTGATGAGAATTATGACGTTACAACTTCATCACGGAAAAAGTCAGTTAAACAGTACCATGTAAATTTGTTAAAACCATACTATGAAAACGAGACTAAAGCTGTACTAAATAAGATCTGCGCATTTTGTACTTTCTTCTGTATCTGTTGGTGGGGGAAAAGTGAGTTTAGTGGGGGAGGAAGAGGAGACCATTTCTCCTGACGATTGTGTGTTTAGTGGTCGCTTTAAAAATTCCGAGTCTTTGCAGAACTTGGAATCTACTCTCCATTATTTATCTCGTGGAAAATGTCAGGAGTTATGTCAGTTGTTACGTAGCTTTCCTGAATTGTTTGGAGATGTGCCTTCGTGTACTGACTGGGTGCAGCATGATATTGATGTGGGGGACGCAAAGTCTATCAAACAGCGCATTTACCGTCTTTCACCTGAGAAACGGGGAATAATGGAGAAGGAAATTAAGTATATGCTAGATCACAATATTGCTGTACATTCATCTTCTGAATGGGCTTCCCCGTGTTTATTAGTGGGGAAAGTCCGATGGTACGGTTAGACTTTGTACAGATTTTCGAAAAGTCAATAGTTTAACTAGACCAGATTGTTTCCCTCTGCCCTGCATTGAAGATTGCGTTGATCAGGTTGGGTCAGCCAAGTTTGTCAGCAAATTTGATTTGCTGAAGGGCTATTGGCAAGTGCCTTTAACAAAAAGAGCACAAGAAATATCGTCTTTCGTCACTCCGTCTAGGCTTTTCTCGTATCAGGTTATGAGTTTCGGTCTTCGCAATGCTCCGGCTACTTTTCAACGCCTCATGAACCAAGTAATTTCGGGTCTTGAGGGTTGTGCTGTTTTAGACGATTTGGTTGTTTTTAGTGACGGTTGGGAATCTCATTTAAAGCGCCTTTGTGCAGTGTTACAACGTTTATCTGATGCTCGGCTTACAGTTAATTTAGCAAAATGTGAGTTTGCTAAAGCGACCGTGACGTACCTCTGTAAGGTGGTGGGGAATGGTAAAGTGCGTCCGGTGCAAGCTAAAGTACAAGCCATCCAAGATTTTCCCCCTCCGACGACAAAAAAAGAGCTCATGCGGTTTTTAGGATTGGTAGGATATTACCGATCTTTTTGTTGTAATTTCTCCACCGTAGTGGCACCTCTTACTGATTTATTGAGGGGTAAGACGAAGTTCATCTGGTCCTCTAGTTGTCAACTGGTTTTTGAAAATGTTAAGTCTTTGCTGTGTGCAGCACCCGTGCTTCTGGCTCCTTGTTTTGATAAAACGTTCACGTTGCACATTGATGCCAGTAACGTGGGAGCTGGGGCTGTTCTTCAGCAGTCTGATGAGGAGGGAGTTGAACATCCCGTTAGTTTCTTTTCGAAGAAGTTTAATTCTTATCAGCGTCACTACTCTATAGTTGAGAAAGAAGCACTAGCTCTTATTTGGGCATTGCAGCATTTCTCTGTTTGTCTTAATTCTAGTGCACCAATTGTTATATACACCGATCACAATCCTTTGACTTTTTTGAATTCTCTACAGTGTCCGAATCAGAGGTTGATCCGGTGGTCCCTGTTCTTACAGTCTTTCTGCTTAGACATTCGTCATGTTCGAGGATCGGAAAACGTGGTAGCGGATGCGCTGTCGCGTGTACCAAATACACCATAATGTATTAAATATTGGTGTTTTGGGAGCTGTCTTTGGTGCTGATTTTGCATATGTCATGTAACTTTTGTATCCCATTACTTTTGTTACAGGTCTCCTTGTGGGAGTCCCTGTCTTATGGGGAGGGGTGTGACGGTTCCCGTTATTGGATCTTTTTCGTTTAATGATGCGCCAAATGTTCTCTATAGGTGAAAGATCTGGACTGCAGGCAGGCCAATTAAGCACCCGGACTCTCCTACTACGAAGCCATGCTGTTGTAATAGCTGCAGTATATGGTTTTGCATTATCCTGCTGAAATACACAAGGCCTTCCCTGAAATAGACGTCGTCTGGAGGGGAGCATATGTTACTCTAAAACCTTTATATACCTTTCAGCATTCATAGTGCCTTCCAAAACATGTAAGCTGCCCGTACTGTATGCACTTACACACCCCCATACCATCAGAGATGCTGGCTTTTGAACTGAACGCTGATGACACGCTGGAAGGTCTCCCTCCTCTTTAGCCCGGAGGACATGGCATCCGTGATTTCCAACAAGAATGTCAAATTTGGACTCGTCTGACCATAGAACACTTTTCCAATTTCATTTTAAATGAGCCTTGGCCCACAGGACATGACGGCGCTTCTGGACCATGTTCACATATGGCTTCCTTTTTGCATGATAGAGCTTTAGTTGGCATCTGCAGATGGCACGGCAGAATGTGTTTACCGACAGTGGTTTCTGGAAGTATTCCTGGGCCCATTTAGTAATGTCAATGACAGAATCATGCTGATGTGTGATGCAGTGTTGTCTGAGGGCCCGAAGACCACGGGCATCCAACAAAGGTCTTCGGCCTTGTCCCTTACGCACAGAGATTTCTCCAGTTTCTCTGAATCTTTTGATGATGTTATGCACTGTAGATGATGAGATTTGCAAAGCCTTTGCAATTTGACATTGAGGAAAGTTGTTTTTAAAGTATTCCACAATCTTTTTACGCACTCTTTCACAGATTGGAGAGCCTCTGCCCATCTTTAATTCTGAGAGACATCCCTTTTATAGCTAATCATGTTACAGATCTGATTTCAGTTAACTTAATTACTTGCTAGATGTTCTCCCAGCTGAATCTTTTCAAAATTTCTTGCTTTTTCAGCCCTTTGTTTCCCCCGTGCCAACTTTTTTGAGACTTTTAGCAGGCATCAAATTTGAAATGAGCTCATTTAGTGGATAAAAGTGTAAAATTTCTCAGTTTAAACATTTATGTTCTCTATGTTCTATTGTGAATAAAATATTGGCCCATGTGATTTGAAAGTCTTTTAGTTTTCATTTTATTCAAATTTAAAAAACATCCCAACATTTCCGGAATTCGGGTTGCATTTTATATTTTTAATTATATTTTATAAATGTTACTCTCTCTCTCTCTCTCTCACATATATATATATATATATGGTGGGGTGGGATGACGCAGTGGATAAGACACATGCCTTTGGTGTGAGAGACCCGGGTTCGAATCCACTGTGTGACACCAATGTGTCCCTGAGCAAGACACTTAACCCCTAGTTGCTCCAGAGGCGTGCGACCTCTGACATATATAGCAATTGTAAGTTGCTTTGGATAAAAAGCGTCAGCTAAATGAATAAATGTAAATGTAATGTAAATGTATATATATATATATACACACACACACACACACATATATATATATATATTATAGATGTGTGTGATAGATATGCTCTATCTATCTTGCTGGTCCTTACTATCTAATACAATTTTACATTTATTTAATATCTTTTTATATTTATTTTTAATATGCATTTTATATATTTTCATATTTTTATATATTTTAATTTTTTTACATTTTATATATAAATTATAGAGATAAATGATATACATTTCTATATAATCTTATCAGTTTGTATATATGTATATATGTTTGCTGCATATACTTAAAATTTACAGATTAATGCATTAAAATAATATCTAATTGCATATGATTGATGATGATAAGCTCCATTCAAGTCGATTTGTGATATATCGTGCAGCCCTAGTTTGGAACAACATGATGTTGAGTAAACAATGAGAGAATCTTTATTTCTGTGTGAACTATCCTTTAATTGCTTCATTGAAGAGTCAAAGATGCGGCCAGTTCTTCTGAACATGTTTGCTTGGAGGAAAATAATCTGCATTATGGATAGAGTGATGAATTATGAATACCTTCATGAGAGGAAGGGCAGAGAGAGAGAAAGACTTTATGGATGCTGTCTCTCGCCGCACAGTACGACGCAACAAATAAAATCAAAATCAAGTCAGAGCTGACATCTCTCTAACTTCATCTTGTCTGCATGTTCGCTCCGCAAAACCCCAAGAGGTGATGAAAGGCAAAATGAAGAATAACTCTCAGTGTGCTGCTGCATTTTGTAGTCGTGATACCAATAAGTAAATAAAAAACTGTGACACTGCATTTATTTGATAATGCTGTGAAAAAAACAAAGCTTCTCTGCTCGACAACATCCTGTCAACAACTCTAGAGTGTTTTATGGAAACACCAAGACTGAGAGCAAAACAGAATAATGGATGTTTCGACTTGTCAATCATAAAAGATGTACTGTTTCACAATGACCATCAATTATTCAGTCAAAAGAGATCGTTTACCTTCTTCAGGAAGCGCACACCGTAAGTAAATATGTACAGGTAAAACGTGAACCTCCACCTGTGAAGAAAACACAGAACAGGACTTTCATTTTTATTCCCCCAAAATAGAATTTTAATGCAGACAAGAACTTTGTGTCCTCATTTCATCCAGAGATGGGAGAGGTGAACTCAGCGATCAGGTTAACCCCACTCCTCATCCTCAAGTACTTCAACATTGATTAGGAATTCAACGTGCAAGATGTCCTGTTTCTTACGTCCTGCTGTTACCGTGACAACATTTCACAGCACATCCTTCATAACAAAGGCCAAGCTGAAGATAGGACGCTGGCCTGGGCTGATATAACATCTCATTCTGTCTGTTCCCTCCATAAATACTCCTTACAAATGAGTTCATCGAGAGGCAGCGTTTGATGCATAACAAACATAGACTACTGTTCAAGTTTGGGGTCAGTAAGGTACATTTCAAAGAAATTAAGTTTTATTCTGCAAGGATGCATTAAATTCATTGAAAGTGACAGTAAAGACATTTATAATGTTAAAAAAGATTTCTATTTCAAATAAATGCTGTTCTTTTGAACTTTCTGGGGAAAAATAAATGCAATCATCATGGTTTCCACAATAATATTAACAACTGAAAATTGATGAAAACAGTTATTGATAATAATAAGAAATACTTTTTGAACAGCAAATAGATATTTCTGAAGACTTGAGTAATGCTGAAAATTCAGCTTTTTAAAATACATTCAAATAGAAACTAAGAATATTTCACAATATTAGTTTTTTTAGTGTACTTTTGATGGTTAGCAGTACCTTTGGAATTTAAAGTATAACCTGTGTTTCTAAAATGTATCAATTCTGATCAATTCAGAATAGCCAATCACCTAGTATTCAGCAAATAGATACCTCTATTGCCATTATTTGATTAACTTTAATATTCCAGTGGTTAAGATAAATCATGCTTCTGTCCCTTGACTGGCCCAACTAGCAAAAAACACAAATGCTATGCTAATTTTGCAGTCCAGTTCATCTTAAAACTAGTAATAAACCTTCAAACGTTTAAGAAAAATGTGATTCTTAATGAGATGACTCTTTAATAAACTAGAATGTTTTAAGTACATTTTATGCACGTTGACTGAGAGTAAAATCTGGGTCCCGAAGCAACACCAGTTGAGAAACACTGCTCTAAAACGCTCTGCATCAGTCGCCCTATTTTTCAACATGTCATCTGTATGAGTCACCCTAAACCAGTTGTTCCACCACAAACCCCACACACAAACCACACACACACACACTCACTCTTCTCTCACCAGGCTTTACAGTGCTGATTCATGTAACCTTTTTTCCATCCATCAACTTCTGTAAGTCTGAATACTAGAGAAGTGTTTCTCAAACTTTTCAGGCCAAGAACCACCTTCAGTTGAATTAGACTGGCCTTTGCAGATCTCTGGAAGAGCCTCAAAAACACATATGCACAGCAAAAATAAACAATGTTTTGAAATCAAATATAAAGTCACTAATACCTCTTAATATATATATATATATATTTTTTTTTAAGCAATGATGCTCAAAACCGAGTGTTAAATTCAGTGTTGAGTCAAAATCAACCCACTCTTTAAACTGTTAGGCTGATTGTCTCAATTTTTGCCTGAGTTTTAACATGAGCTCAAGATATTTTCATGTTTTATTCTACAACATAAAATGCATTACTAATACCCTACTTGTGATTTTTTTTTTTTACTGATGATAAGCTTACTTAAACCTTTTGTGTCTTAGGGTGAACATACATTCTTTTTCTCATACGTGTCCTGGCCGAGATTTCTAGATTGCCTAAAATGCCTGTGCTTTGCCTTGTTTTCCTATTGACAAGCACTCTACAGTCCTCATATGTACATTATATGTACATATATTTTCCTTATGAACGTTTTCTGCACTCTCAGAAAAAATGTACTGTCACTGCTGTTGTACGATACCTTTTTTATAAACTACACCTTTGTACGTTATTTACCCTTTAAAGGTGCATATTAGTACCTCTACTGTACGTATTAGTACATTAATGATACATATTAGTACCTTCTGAAAAGATACAGCCACAGTGACAGCTTATGTACCTTTTTTCTGAGAGCGTGTAGATCCCACCCTCTTGCATGATGTGATTGGTCGATTGTGTTAAAGGGATAGTTCACTTTGAAATTAAAATTTGATATCTATCAGCTTACCCCAAGGGCATCCAAGATGTAGGTGTCTTTTTTCTTCAGTAGATGCAATTTTGATATTTTTAGGTCAAACCGTTCTAGTCTGTCAGTCATATAATGGCAGGTATAGGTCACTGTAACTATAAGAGGGAAAAAGAACATGCACAGAGAAATCCAAATTAAACAATTCCCCATCGTAACTACACATTGATGGCCTAAGACACGAAACGAGCGGTTTGTGTGAGAAAACAAACAGTATTTATATCGTTTTTTTACCTCTTGTACACAACCATGTCCAAGTGATCTGAGTGCGCGCACGCATCCGGTGTGTGACGTGTGTGCGTGCGGTCTGGCTTAGTCTGCGCAAGCGCCAGAAAGCGCCGGAAGTGATCTCTCGCGCCAGAGTGCGCGCATACACGTCACACACCGGATGCGTGCGCGCACTCAGATCACTTGGACATGGTTGTGTACAAGAGGTAAAAAACGATATAAATACTGTTTGTTTTCTCACACAAACCGCTCGTTTCGTGTCTTAGGCCATCAATGTGTAGTTACGATGGGGAATTGTTTAATTTGGATTTCTCTGTGCATGTTCTTTTTCCCTCTTATAGTTACAGTGACCTATACCTGCCATTATATGACTGACAGACTAGAACGGTTTGACCTAAAAATATCAAAATTGGATCTACTGAAGAAAAAAAAGACACCTACATCTTGGATGCCCTTGGGGTAAGCTGATAGATATCAAATTTTAATTTCAAAGTGAACTATCCCTTTAAATCCCTGCATGCTATTGGTCAAACTACTTTTCAGTCATTACCTCCAGCAAGTATGAAAACAATAGGAAAACAAATCCAAAACCTGACATTTTAGTCAATTTAGAAATCCCAGCCAGGAGACTGTGGGGAAAAAGAGGATGTATAGACACCCTATTTTAAAAAAAAAAATAAAAAAATAAAAGGTTGGAAAAGGTGGTTATTAACAGATGGCTAAATAGGACAACAGAGGTTTTTGGGAACATTAAACATCATCACCCTGAACAGGTAAACTCATTTACTCACTAGTCTGCTTTAAAATCCTCAATGTGTTTATAATCACACTCTTGCAAACTATTCTAACTCGGAAATGTTTTTAAGCCATGGTGTATACTGGACTAACTTGAGATTTTTATGTCTGCTGACTGAATCTGGGCTTCAAAAATCATCAAAGTTGTGTTCATTTATATTGATGAGTCATAAACATTCGTTGGTCGCAGAGCTTATATTTGGAAAAATCCAAAAGTCAAAGGAAACATCCAATTGGGTCTTTGTTTGATGCTAACTGGGTTTGCCTTTGAAAATGCTTTCATCGTATCATTTGTTTTCTATCGTTTTGCGTTTTTATTTTGGTGAGAGAAATCGCTCATAAATGCATGAAAAGAAATCACACAGAAGCACAAGGTGAAACTGTCCAAATGAATCAAACCAAACTGCGAACAATTTCAGACTTTTTTTGCAAATCCCATTGGTCAGAGTAGATCAAAAGAGTGATTTATTCACAAATCTGGGATCATTAAAGATGGCATGATTGTTGAAATATTTTTAGGGAGAATGATTCTTAGATCGGTATTGTCAGACAAGGATTTATCAGTAATATTAATATTTTACTAGGAAACAGGGATATTTAGGGTCTAGCAATGGGAAGGACTGACGAGTCGGTGTGTTCAGGGGAAGCCAGGTGGGTTAAGCTAGCGTGGCCTTTTTAACTTGCCCCTGTGGTTATAGATCTCTCTGCCTGTGGTCAGTTTCCAGGCGCAGACGCCTGTGCCAGCCGATACCTCCGAGATCAAAGCGGACAAAGAAATGAGTCTCGCAGCCAAACAAACACCTACCACAGACACACAGCGTTCCCTGAGGCCCTCTGGGGTTTACCATGTGATATATGCCATTAATTACGGCTTTGATATTCACACAGACACAACTCCCTGTCGCTCCGCATGAGAAATGAAAACAACATTAATTGCGGTTCCTTCCTTTAAGGCTAAGCTTCAGTACAGATGGACACAGAAATCACCCACAGTAACAGTCACTGACTGTCTGACGCACGGTGCACAAAACTGCAAAGTGACAGTGGAAAACTGCAAGATACCATCAGAATGCACTTCCATTAATCTTCAGGCAATCTTTAATTGGGAATCGTTTCCGATCAAATCCAATCCAACTCTAATTATGGGAATCACAATCCATTTTTTTTTTTTTAAAAACAATGAATTGAGTTTAAAGATTCTAATTCATCTATGCATTTGTATTAAATAGTTTTATAAGTATTTTAAAATAATTACAAATTTAATAATATACCAAAAATTTGGTTAAGATTTACACTAAATATACACTACAAATGATGTAAAAATGTAAAATATATTTCTACTCAAATTTCATTTCAGTTCATGTTAGTTGCTGAATCTTTGTAATGATTTGTGAAATTTACTAGCAATTTCTGATGAAAATTTCTATACCAATTTAAAACATACAAGCAAATAAAGGGGAACAAAGAAACACATAATTACATATAAAATATGCTATAAAATGTAAAAATGTCAAATTAAATGCTATTCCATTATTTAGTGTTGTTGGGACGCTATTATAGTCTTTATTAATATTTTTAACTAGTTTTTATTTTTACATTTTCTATTTTCATTTTATTTTTAGTTAAGTTTTAGTACTTTTGTAGTAATAGTTTATTTTATTTTAGTACATTAGTAATAGTTTGTTATTTTCGTACATCAAGTTAAACTAAATGAAAATGTGAAATATAAGCTGAAATAAAGTTATCATATATATATATATATATATATATAGATAGTGGCGGGAGGAGCAAACGACAGACACAGTGGGCTTTTATGCAACAGAAATATCAAAATAGTGTCCAAAGGGGAAAATAGTGTCCAAAATAAACAGGGGATCTGGTGTCCTCGTCGTGCTGCGGGGTTAGTGAAGGAGGGGCAGTGTTCAAGAAGGAAGGGTCCAGGTAAGGG
>JAFVLL020019710.1:6409-76955 GCA_021397915.2 Tor tambroides
TATATATATAAAATATTATTTTATTTTTTACAGTATTTGTACAGTGTATGTGTGCGTGTTATATATTTATATATATATCCTGAAAAATATTCACAATTTCCACAAAAATATTAATAATATATAAAAAATGTTTCTTGAAGACCAATATATTACAATAGAAAACAGTTATTTTAATTTGCAATAATATTTCACAATATTAGTTTTTTTATTGTATTTTTGATCAAACTGCTGTCTTTATGTGCAGAAAAATTTCATACAAGTTTCATTTATAAAAACTGATTTCAGTTAACTTTTTCCACATTAAAGTTGACAGCCCTAATATTACATAAAGGTAAACAAGCCAAAACTACTACTATTTAAGCTTATTTTAAGAGACAATGCATGTTGTGTATGTATAATAATAACTTGTAATAATAACTTGTAACAATAAAGAGGTTGAAAAAGCCTAAAAAAAAAAAAGATTAAGTACAACAGCAGAGGTTTAGATCGTGTGACAGAAAAAGAGAGACAGAAAAGAACACTAAATTGCCAGAGAAGCATTTCAAAAGCAAATGGCTGTGCATCACGGTTAGCCGGCACTGAGGAGTGATCAGAATGATTCCATCACCCGCCTGACTGGGTGAGCAGAGAGTGGTGCTCTACATGTGCAGGGCTGAGAAATAAGACATCAATAATTATCGAGCGGCTCTACCTGCTCCCATCAGAACCAACCTGACCGCTCACAAGTCAATCCGTACATACGTGAGCCAGGTCTGTACGGCAGGAGGAGAGAGCAGAAAACCAACCAAGCAGGCTGTAACAATGATAATAGGCTTCTGCCACCTTAAACATGACAAAAGCTCACGTGCTCTCGTTAAAGTCTGGAAAAGGATACAAATTTTGGTAAAGAGGGATGAGGGATTTCAGAGCTCTGCTGGCATTGATGGCTGTGGCTCGCACTACTGTGGGTAAGATATTTCCGTCCACTATGGCTCCATCAAACAAGGGACCAAAGAACGGCACCTGTGGAAAGTGAGATGACATGATATATGAACACTTAATGGCCTGTGAAGAGCAAAATGTGAGCAGCTCCAAGCAGGAACAAAACACACATTTCAATCAGTATTAAGGCCTATTCACACTCCCATATGTTCACATTTTCAGCATGAAAAATGTGCATGACAAGATTCTAAAATGAAACAATGAATCTCTATAAACTCCTTCACATTGAGTCTGAAATATTGTATTGTGATTGTTCGTTTTTTTATTCCGATCTATTTTATTTTATACAGTACTTTTTTAAAAGTTTGGGGTCTTTAAGATATTTTAAATGTTTTATTGAAGTCTCTTATGCTGATCAAAGCTGCATTTATTTAATCAAAAATACAGAAACATATTGTGAAATATTAGTACAATTTAAAATAACTGTTTTCTATTGGAATATATTCTGAAATGTAATTTATTCCTGTGATCAAAGCTGAATTTTTCAGCATCATTACTCCAGTCATACCTTCAGAAAGCATTATAATATGCTGATTTGATGCTCAAGAAACATTTCTTTTTATTCAATGTTGAAATCATTGCTGCTTAATATTTTTGTGGAAACCATGATACATTTTCAAGATTCTTTGATGAACAGAAAGTCTAATAGAACAGCATTTATTTGACATTTTTTGTAACATTATAAATGTATTTATTTATATTTATATAAACACAATGTTTCTTTGCTGAATAAAAGTGTTAATTTCTTTCAAAATAACAATCTTATCGACCCCAAACTCTAGAAGGGTAGTGAATTAAATTTTTTTCAGATAAAGAACATTATATTCAGGTAAATGTTTGTTTTCAGAATGCATACATTGCATTGAAATACTTAGTTTCATCATACTTTGTGAACAGGGCTTTACACATCCTATAAGATAGCAGCTTTATCCTTCAAATAAAAGGAGGCATGGAAATGTCAAAACCTCCGACGTATTTCAGCCTGTTACATGAAAAAAATCCCTGACATTAAGCAGAAAAGACACAGTGAATAGCCCTCATGCACTGAAATGGGGTCTAAATGGACTTTCATAAAAGCCAGGCCTCGTCTTTCTTTATCTCTCCATCTTTCTACATTTCCTCAGACTGCATGAAAGACTGAGCCTCTCGTCTCGGATCCATCTCCACAGCGGAATTCGATTCTGAGAATCCCATTCATTCAATTAGCCCTGACATAACTGAGCAGGAAGCAATGGCTGGTAGTGCCCAAAACAGATATGCTTCCACTGTCTCCTGTACGAAACATTGAGCTCATTTATAGAAAAACAAATGGATGTGATGCACAAACAAATATCTCTGCTTTACTGTATAACGATCTCTGTCCAGCAGCCGTTAAAATCGTTTTTTCCTGCTCAAAGTATGGACGAGGGTTTCAGGGAATTCGAATGCATTTAGCCTATAGGCCCATTCAGACAATTTGCTTCAATTAACTGGTTCAAAAAACTAATTCACAGGTGTCAAAAAGTCTAAGGTGTGACATGTTCTTTTGGTAATAAAATAAATATTTATTTATACAACGCTGTTGATTATTAGTGTTTTAGACTACCCTTCAAAATTTTGAGGTCGGAAAATTTACACCAATATTTTTAAAAGTCTCATATGATCACCAAGGCTGTAAGCATTGATCAAAAATACAGTAAAAACATAATACTGTGAAAAAGTATTACAATTTAATACAACTGTTTTCTACTGGAGTCAGGTACTTTAAATGTGTTTTACAAATCTATTTGAATAAATGAAAAAGATTCAGAAAATGATTTCATTCATAAAATTATTTGTTTGTGACATCTCTAGTTACAGATAGGAATCAGAAATAATTAAATGACAGTTTGTCCTAATTGGTTCCTCCGAGAGTGTTGAGCTCACCTCGGGTTTTTTGATGATCTGGATGCTGTACATGTGGTTCTTCATGGGGTAGATGATGATGAGCACGTCTCCAAACTCAGTAGGAATGATGCCTCTCCGGTAGTCCCGCGAGTGCTCGGACCAAACGATGTGTACTTCATCGTTACCCAAGTGTCTTAACTGTATGGAGAGAGAGAGAGAGAGAGAGAATACATGTCATTTAGATTATGCTTTTGTCCAAACAGATTTAAAGTATTCTTATTAAAGATACGGTTCCTTGACAGTAACTTAATGCTGAATGGTGATACCTCACTTTCATACCTCACTTGTATGCATTGTATACTCTGCAACAATACAAGAAGCCTTGAGTTTGTATGCTGGTCATATTTTATGACCGTCACGTTCTCCGAAACAAAAGCAAAAATTTAACTGGTTTGAACTGAATCTTGACTGCATATAGCTGTGGTACAGTGCTATCCACTCCAGCGTTATTAACCTTGCGCTGACAGTTGAGTGAACGGACACTCGGTCCGTCTCTCCTCCTCTCATCTATCTTACACCGATCACTCCATCTTCCTGGGACCCGCTCAATCACTGCCACAGCCATGGGCGCAGCGACCCGTCAACTGTCCCGGGCGCGGCCACAACCTTTACGCAACCAATGACAAACTCTCTCCTTTGGACTCAGCGATGGACATTGTTTATTTCTTTAATTGCAGAGTTCTACTTTGTGGTTACAGCTCAAGTTATTTAAAACAGCAAGGATCATAGGAACGTGAAGCTGAACAGGTCCAAAATTAATACTCTCCAACCTTCAAATGTATATAGCAGTAAATAGTTTTTATGCTACAAAAAAAAAAAAGCAGCAAAATAATTGCCATAACTGTCATAAGGTAATATAATATAATAAATTAATAATATATAAATAACATGAGTAGTAGATAAATGCAAAAAAAAAAAAATATATATATATATTTTTTTTTAAATAGATCAACTATTTAACATTATGATATATTATAAATTTACTAAATAATATATTTAATACAAATATTGAAAATAAAAAAAAAAATAAAAAATTTTGGCCGCTAAATTTCCTCAGATCACTATATCTATATTTCTACTTCTCTCTCTCTCTCTCTCTCTCTCTATATATATATATATATATATAAAATGGACTAAGAAGAACCATTCATGGCTAATAAATTCTCTCAATGTAGTCGCAATTGTGTGCCAGAAATATAATAAACATATTTTAGAATAATACATTGATTATAATTTTTCTGGACAATAATGGCTGACAAGTTCTCTCAATTCACTTGCAATTGGCAAGTATGGAAAATTTTTTTGAATCCTTCAGAGAGCACGTTAGATGATAAACAGTGCATAAAACAGCAGCCGCGAGAAGAAAGAAAAAAATGTGTGCGCTGTGGCACCAGCGGCCGCACTGACACGCTTTAGTGTCTAGTTAACATGGTTTAGAGTTGCTATCGGAAGATCATGCTCTGGATAGCCTCTCCAGCAGCCCTTGCAAATCCAATTTGCCTCTGAGAAGTCATGATAGGCAATGCAGCACAGGGACAGACCCAATCTAATTTGGGTGGAATATAGCCGTGTGTGGCGTGGAGGTCCCCTCAGCTCCCCTGCAGGGCAGGGACGGCAGTCCAAAACCCCTTCACCGGTCCAACCGCCCCACACGTCACTTCACCTCACGCCTCATGCTCAAATTACTGCCATGAATTACATCCAGCCTTCAGCTGCACTACCGCAGACCAGGGACTGCCATTTCCTTCCAGGGTGTGTGTCTGTGTGACAAAATGATTGGAGTTTTATTGGACGATAAGGTGGTCTGGACTGAGAGATTTCTTTCATCTCTCAGCCATCTTTGTTTAATCATGTAATATCATTCTGAGAAATGCCATATTCAATTGCCGGCCCATAGTGCAGATTGTGGCAACATTCTGGTAGAAATTCAAAGGCCCGTCCTCATTGTGATAAGAAGATATAGATCTGCATTAAATTTATTATTGCCAGATGTGCTCAGTCACTTCAATGACACAAAAACAGAGAGAAAAGAAATGTTTGAATTATAGAAGAAAAGTGATTTGGCTTACCCCAGTTATGGTAATGAATGCATAAATCCATGATTTTACTGTGTTAAAAAGATACGTTTCTACAGTTCTGCATTTTATTTTGTATATGGGTCATATTTTAGATGACTTTAACAGTTTTTGCTACTGTACTTTAAATACTGTTCAGAGGATTAGGGTCAGCAAGATTTAAAAAAAAATAAATAAAATGTATACTTTTATTCAGCAAGGATGTATTAAATTGATCAAAAGATACAGTAAATGAATTTATACTGTTAAAAAGATTTCTACTTTAAATAATTGCCGTTGTTTGGAATTTTCTATATAATCAAAGAATCTTGAAAAAAAGTTTCCACAAATATATTAAGCAACATGACTGTTTTCAACACTGATAATAAGACATGCACAAAATTAGAATTAGCACACTAGAATTGTTTCGGAAGGATCATGTGACACTGAAGACTGTAGTAATGGAGTATTGGAAAATTCAGCAAGACAGAAAACAGTTATTTCAAATTGTAATAATTCACTAAATTACTTTATTGTATTTTGATCAGATAAATGCAGGATTGGTGAGTATAACAGACTTTCTTAGAAAACATATTACTAACCCCAAACTTTACGATAGTGTGATGTGAAATGTGAAAATTACCTGATGAGTGAGTGGCCAACCTCTTCTCAAATAAAATGAGTACAAACAAAGTAATCAGGACTGAAAGATGCTCTTTCATCTCGGCTATCTTAGTTTAAATCATATATCATCATGAAAAATGGTACATCAGTTTGTAGCATTACATCAGAAATTCATTCAACACAATGGCCTTTTCTTCTGATAAATATCTAAAAATCTGCATTAGTTTCTTTTAAACACTGTTTGGTGCATTGGTGTACATTTTACAATCATTTGAGCTCAAATTTGTATAAATGCACAGGAAAAAAGCAATGAGCAACAAAAAACTGAAGAAAAAACGAACAGAAAAAGTGTCAGTAATGAGAAACTGTGTTACAGGAGCTACATTGTACACCTATGTTGCATTTTATTTTTCTCTCTGAAATTCACTCATTTAAGATCCTTTTCTACCCTCTCACTGATCTGTTTTTACTACTGTACTTTCTATAGAATCTATAGATCAATCAAATACTGATTCACAAATCTACAATTCTACATTTCTTTCTGATTGAGTATCTTCAGAGTTTTACTCAGAAATATGGCACAGAAGTAAAATCATGTTGACTTTGATGTGCATGTCATTCATCATCCTCCATTTCTCTCAACAGGGACAAACATCGGTTTAAAAAAAGTGGGCCACGAAAAAGGACCTAACATCTTGTCATCCTTCTGCTTAAAGCCAATTACAGTCCAACATCTTCTCAACAATATCCCACAACCCCCCTTTCAGCATACCTGCCCAGCTCATAAAAACAGAGTAGACACAATAAGCTGTAGGCGAGACCATTTCAGACTAAACGTGGTAATCTAATTAGAGCCCCCCTTTACCACCGAATAAGCGCCCCATGAAACGTCCCTCTTACGGTCCACTGTAGCCCACCCTCCCTCCCCACTGTCCCTCGCCGCAATATCACATTTCTATCTGCGTTCATTAATAAGTCTTTGGGGCGCATTAGCACCTTATCGCCTTGTCTCTGCCCCAGAAGACGTATGAGTGAGGAAGTGAGGGGACAGCTCTAATGACAAGCGATTGGTCATTCAGCATGGGGCTGGCCGCTCCACAAACAGCCCCATATCACAGCCTTCCAGCCAAGCTCATTAAGGATAATGCTGCACATTATTAGATTTGTGCTGCCCATGTGAACGGAAAAAAATACCCATGCAGACAGACATTTGCGGCTGTTTCTTCAAGTACGGACACTTTAATGTCCCAGGGGGTGATTTTTATTAAAACTAACAGCTGTAACAGTTCTTTTTGTTATATGAAGGTCACAATAAAACTGACTTGGCATGGCAACTTTTTACCATGTCTTTATTTTGATTTTTGCTACTATATTTTATTGCTTACCTTTGTCCCAGTTTGTTTGTTTGTTTGTGTTTAACGCCATTCCAAAATATAAACATATTAATTGTGCATATTTAGGATACATGTTTGCAACGAAATTAGCCTTAGCAAGACAAAGTAGTTTTTTTGCCATCGTAATTTCCACCATTGAATACTATTAAACAGTACATCATTTGAGATGTGTGTACACTGTTGGATTTTATTAGTAGACATAAAATAAACTAGTTGGAAATGTAAAAAAGCATGTTTAAAGAGAGTTTAATTCATAAAAGCCCACAGGGCAAAAAAGGGCCTATAATTGAAGAAACACTCTTTCAAAGAGAAAAACTAGAGAGCAATGTTTCTCCATAAGGTCACATCGACTGCGAGGAAGAGTGAGAAAAAGAAAGGGTGCGACATCCCTCTTTAAATAAAAGAGAGACAAGATAAAAGCCAGTGGGAGAGGCAGAACGAGAGAATAAAGTACAGCTGTTAGGAGTCATTACTTTCTCTTTTTCTCTGTTCAGATAGCAGATAGGACCTTTTCTCTCTACGGGGAACTCTGAAACACAAAAGCGCAGCTCTCGGCAGGTATAAGTGTCCCACCCTTCAGATTAGCCTGGGTTAGGTTTAATGATGAGGTGTGAACGCACAGGTCAGTGAGGTTCTGTGTCCCACTTCACCCACCGCACAGGAGGAGCAGAGCCGCACTGCTGGAGACAACTCGAGACAGAAGAGCTATGAAAGAAATGGACAGACTACAATCTAAAAGGCCTGCCACAGGTGAGCTGGCAGGGGGAAAGTTTAACTCTTTAGAGAATCAGCAGCTTTTGAGTGAAGAAAATCAAGATTCTACTTGTTCTTTTGAGGCTGGTGTACTATGCAGATATGTGTTCACAAGGCAAAGCTCCAGTCTAGTTGGCTAATCTGCAAAATGGGTTATTTAGATGTTTTGAACCCCTTAGACTTTAATTTGTAAACAAACAGACAAAAAAAAAAAAAAAAACACTCTTCAGAAATACCTTCTTCGTGTTTAGCAGAAGATAGTACGTCATTCAGAATGCAGAGGTTATTTACATAAAGTCCTGAAAGTCTAAGTATCAGTATGTGATAAAAATCTGTTCTGTTATTGTTAATTAAACCTAAAAGTATAAAAGATGATTTTCGCTAACTGAAATCAAGATGAAGTTTAAAAAAAAAAAAATTAAACTTCAAAATATTGCCTTGGCAATTAACTGAAAAAAGTGATGATTTAGTAATAAATGAAAAAAATTAAAACTATATAGAAATAAACAATAAAAATGGCATAAGCACATAACTAAATTACTAAAACTTTAACATAAAAACAAAACCTGAAAATATAAAAAAAGCGAATTCAAAATACGAATAAATGCTAAAATAGTATCTAAATAATACTAAACTAACTAAATTTGTCATGTAACCTGACTAAATTCGTAAATTGACTTCAAAATGGCCACTTCTAAAAGTTTACCTTTTTAGTGAGCGAGTCGTCTGAGTCCGGAGGCATGCGTGTGGAGACGTGGAACATCACTTCAACTGTAGAGGTGGCGAAGTAAGGCATGGTCAAACCCGTGCTCTTGTTCCTCTGCAGACCGCCCATGAAACCACAATGACTCGTTAGGTTCACCTGAGCATTGAGGAAAGAGTTTGTTAGGGCCCATCATATAAAATACTACAAGTAATATATAAATATATATAAAGGACATTTATTAATGAGTTGGCACCCAGCAATTAATTATCAAGATTTTACCTCCCAGCCCAGGCCTGACACAAAGTCTTCATAGGCCTGACTCCCAGCTGTGTTGGACAGAATTGAGTGCTTGTCTTCCTGCCCCTCTGCCACGTAAAACACAGCAATCTTGTGCGTTTCACGACTAAAAAAGTAAATAGAAAGCAGGAGCAAAACAGGTGAACA
Source organism: Tor tambroides (assembly GCA_021397915.2). Classification (NCBI taxonomy): domain Eukaryota; kingdom Metazoa; phylum Chordata; class Actinopteri; order Cypriniformes; family Cyprinidae; genus Tor; species Tor tambroides. Next base: position 15,292 of record JAFVLL020019710.1, read on the forward strand.
ATTTTGTCAGGTGGTCTCACAGACTTTAGAAAATAATGTCCCTTTGCCCTTACAAGAACGTTCCTAATAGCTTTAAAAGAAACAACACTGGATAAAAAGTGGCATAACATACCACTGCCTTGAATCCAGATTCTTCAGCTCTCTCAGTAGTTTTTCGTTCTTCTTCAGCAGGTGGAAACTGTTCCTGGAGACAGGACATTTAAATATAAGGGCTAATGAAGAGAAATATCCTACCAGATGACTCATCTTCCATCACTTCAGGTTAATTAGCTTACACTTAGACAGGCGATCAACAACAACATCAATGTAATAAAAAAAATATATCTACATGGACAGATATGACAGGAAGAGAAGAACAGACAGACATTAATAGAACTATAGACAGAACGATAGATAGAAGATAGATAGAGAGATAGATGGATATTTTTCTTTTTTGTGAGGACACTCTAGCTATTGTTCACAGATCCTATTTGGAGAAGTGCTGTGCTAGACTGTGCGTTAGATCTCTTTCATTAAGCAGCCGCCTGCTTAATTACAGTCTTCCTTGTTTTTCTCACAGTCTCCCGGAAAATCTGACCCCACAACAGAAACGCAAATGAAAACAAACAATGGAAGATCCTGCGCTGAAAAACATCTTATGACACGATGAGCCGTAAAACAAAAACCTACACATGATGTCATGAAAAGAAAAAAAAATCATAAATCTAAGATAATGCGACTTCTTTCCGTCTGCAGCTTTTATAGTTCAGAGTTCAGTTACTTTCTCCCTCTCCCCCTCTTTATCTTTCGCTCCCTCCAAGTGGCCGTGTGAGTCATGTGGAAAAGCCACACGATGCTCTCTAAAAGGACTTTTTGTTTTGTTCTCCTTTTCTTTGAGCAGGGGTCTCTTTATTAGCTTGTTGCAATGTAATGGTCTTCATTTTCTCCATTGAAAGTGAGCCATTTCAGGAGGCGAACGCGCGAACGGCATAAAAGGCCGACATTAGGCGCGCGCTCACACACACAATGGCCCGGCGGATTGCAATGCCTTAGTCTCTGACCACGGATAAATGATACATGAATGCCTGGAGAGCGGCAGCAGGACAATTCCTCATTAAACAGCCCCTATGCATTTTCTCCCAGCTCTCCAACTCATAATAACCCTCCAGCCACATTCGAAAGGTAGCAGCCTTTTATTTTCACCCGGCATATCAGGCAAGAATGAAAAGTACCGCCGCTGCTCGGCAGATAACAGACCCCTCAAGAATTAATCCCCCCATAAAAGCTGCGTGTGTGAACACACACACACAAACACCATTCACCCAGAGCTGCTGAAGAAAAGCTTTTTCCCTCCTGATGACTCTATGAGGGAATGGTGAAAAAACAATTTTCCTTCATTAATCTCATAACACAGAGTATGTATATCATGAAAATTAATGCCATTACATTCAAGGTGAAAAATAACCCCAATTTTCCAATTATTTGTCATCTGGAAATATTTAACCATTCTCTGTAATACCAGAAAATGGAATAGGATTGAACCCTCACAGTCAAATGCAATGAGGGAAACCATTAGGCAATTTGGAGTGGGACAGAAACTGAGGTTTGGGCAGTAAGTGAGCACCACTATAGTGGTGGATAAGCTAATCAGAAAAATGTTGACTTTTTAAAGCAGATTAACATGGCTCAGCGCAATCAGGGAGAGGTGCGAGCAAACAGGATGTTTACATGAATAATCGGCCTTCAACAACAGCATCACCCAGATAGTGCTAACAAACTCTAGCAAAACAATGTAATGATTCTTTTGGGGAATAAAACGGCATGATGGTTTGATGAAGTGTTGCTGATCACTTAATTGCCAGACCAAATAATTAAACTCTCTGATATGGTGGTTAAACAACACTAAAAATAAGACTTGGCAGAATTATGGTTGGTGGAATTTGTTTCGGTTATTAGTAATAAACTGCACAAAAACTCAATATTGACAAAAAAAGTGACTAGCTTTGGTAACACACTCTAACAACAAATAACACAATTATGTTCTCTGTTGATTTTGACATGGACATGATGAAATTAACAACTTGGAATTTATTATATGGATAACAGTGATAACTGATTCTTGAGACAGGCTTTTTAAAAATAATGAACAATTAAAAAAAAAAAAAATACACAGTGCATTAAAAAAACATGACTTCGGGTGCTGAACTCCTGTCAAGCTCGTTGCAATGCAAGTAGTGAGCACATTTATGATTATCTTAGGTATATCTGCAGTAATTTGCAGGCAATCCCCCGCAAAAAAAGTCCTGATCAGACAATCTTCCAAAAATTTTATAAAATCAGACAATAAAGCCTGTCATTTTCAAGATGTTCTTAAAAAATATTAGTATTTTTCAAAGAATTTCCAAAGAACATTCTTATGAATCTAGGTCCTGGAATTTTTTTTTTTTTTTTTTTTTAAATAAAAAAATCTAGCATGTGGAAACTCCATTGGCACTCCATGATGCCTGGTGTTTGGAGTTTTTGAAGAATTACTCCTATACATGTTTGACATTGCAATTTTTAGGTACTATTGCATGCCTGTAACCAGTGTTGTCCAATCTGTTCCTGAAGGCACCCCAATAGGCCTTTTTCACACTTCCGCGTTCGAAGAGCGGAAGTTTTAAACAGTAGCGTAAAAAATCTTCCGCTGCAGCCTGTATCAATGGCAGTGCCCATAGCACGGGATTGTTGTGATTTATGTATGTAAAATTCAGCACAGATACATCTTCTAAAAACATCAATCTCCGTTTAAAATCATTTAAAAATTGTGAAAACAATGAAGACGGTTTCATGATATTCCGATGTATATTTCGTGACTTAAAGGGGAGTGCGCAAGCCGTACTGTATGTGCAATACTTTGTCTGAGCACCTTATTTTGTTATAGAACTGCAAGAAAAAAATACAAACAGCATATCACATTAAAGAGCATTTAAATTAACCAAATCTTAAAATATTAATTATGACTAAAGACTGTTTTAGAAGATTAAATTAATGGTTTGGGAGAAACGTATTGCATTAAACAATCATGCTTACATATTTCATGCACTTACTTTACAATTCAATCCTCAGTAATTACATCAAATTAAAGTTGTAGAATAAAATAATATTTCCAGGCCATAGAGGATTATTTAAAAATAACAACATTGATCATTTTAATAGCGAGTCTGTGATTGAGTGCAATTGAACAGCATTATATTGTATACAAAAACTGGAGATTAATCACAATAAACATATTGCAAGAATAAACAAAATAATATTAAAAATACATTTAAATCAGCCCGATTATTCCTCTGGGAGTAATTTGAGCAGCATGCTGCTATTCATTAATCTCATGACCGGCAGCAGCGCTGACAATCGCTTCGATCAGATAATATTACACATTAAAATGAAGGACGACGTACATGGTAGGGCATCAGTATAAATAAACAGTTTCAAATATTGTCGTTTATTGCTAAGTCCAACTAAATTAGTTTAATTTTCTTCACAAAACTGACGTCTGTCCATTCCTTTACGCTACTAATCGGAGCCGGATATGACGACACGCGGACTGTGAAAAAGGTCTATACTACACATTTTCAAACTCTTCCCAATCAAACACACCTGAATCAACTCAGACTTCAAGACCTGAAATGAATGGCTCAGATAAGGGAGACATCCAAAATGTGTACTGTTGGGGTGCCTCCCAGGACAGGGTTGGGAAACGCTGGGGTACACCATGCCAAAACACGTTTGTTACAATTACAATTTGTATTTATGGATACTCTATATCAGGGGTTTTCAAACCTGTTCTGGAGGCCCCCCAGCACTGCATATTTTACATGCCTGCCTCATCTAACATGCCTGATTCAATTCATCAGCTCAGCTAGTAGAGACACTGCAAGACCTGCATTGGGTCTGTCTGTTAATGTAGACCTACAAAATGTAGTGCTGGGGGGCCTCCAGAACCCCTTCCCTATAGGATTCCCAAGCATTTGCAACTGCAGTGTGTGTTCAAGTGGTCCTGAGTCTTACCTCTTCTCCCAGGAGTTCATGCCTAGTATGTTGAGGAGCAGTTTGCAGTAGTAAAAGGCCGACTGGGGTCTCTGTGGGCTTGGCTCTTGCTGTACTACGGCCCTCATGTTTAGGTCATTCCCACGATGCAACGTAAAGTCCTGCTCTTCGGCGCACTGCTTCAGGATGGCGTTGATGACGTCGTTCTCCTGCTTCTCAGACACGCAGGTGGGCGGCGGGGCTGGAATGTTGAGCGGCGCTCCAGTGCGTTGCAGGCACTCTGGGCTGGAGTATCCCAGGTACTGCAACATCTCGTCCAAGGAGTCCTCCCCATCCTGCAGGGAGTCCCAGCTTGGGATCACCTCTCTGCACTGCCGTTTGGCCTGTGGGGCCATCAGTTCCAGCCCTGCCTCTTCCTCCTCGTACTCTTCCTCAAGTTCTTCCTCCTCCCTGTCTTCTTTCACATCCTCCTCGTCCTCATCCAGGTCCTCCTCGTTCTCCTGAAAAGCACCATCCTCTGGTTCTTCTTGACTGCCTCTTTCTAGACTGTCCTCATCTCGGGCACGTTCTCTATCGCCCCCTGCTTGATTGGAGGACGAGTAGAGGTGCAAAGTTTGACTTGGAGTGATGCAATGAGGTGGACCATACAGTACAGCAGAGTCCCAGGAGTGTTTTCCAGAAATGTCTCTCACGATCACCCGAACGCAGGCACTGGTGGTGGTGAGGCCAGCTGACATCCCGCCGCCAGGCAGGCCGTCCTCTGCCCGGATCTGTAGATAGGACAGCAGGGTGGTGCCATTGAGCACAAAGAACTGTAAGTTGGGTGCGTCGAAGAGTTCAGGGGTCAGGTCCGCGCTCTCGCTGTACGGGTTATCCTGGTTCTCGCATACCTGGCTGGTCAGAGTGGCTGGACCACCACTCATTGGATAGTGACCCAGGTGGTTGACCAGGTGGGATATGACTGTGCGTGCCGCAATTGAAATCAGGCCTTGCTGAATACGACTCCTCACTACAAACAGAAAGAAAGACAAAGATGTATTTAAAGTTGTTGTACGTGCAGACATTTCTAGAGATTTTCAAAGACAAGTGCCCATCATTCATAAAGTTCTACATATCCCTTAGGTGTTCATTTATGAAGTATTTTGGCTAATTTGATGACGTTTTAGTAAATAATAACAGTGAAATACTCAAGCTCAGTTTAAAACTATTTGGAATGTTCTCTTGGAATTAGATCAACTTGACCAAACATCTCATTGACCAATCTGTATTATGGGAGCTTTGTATATTTATTATATTTCAGGTCATCTGACATAATCAGCCGTGTTTCTTACATAAAATGGCATTTTTACATGAAGATTTAACTAGATGGAGCAAAAAGATTATACGGGCATTATGGTGCAATTTTAAAAAGTTTTTAAGTTGACATGTTGGCATAAAAATGCAAAAAAACAACAAAAAAAAACAAGACATGGCATTGGCAAGTTATCTTTCTGAAAGTTGATTTTTCTAAGCATGGATAAATTTAGGTTTTACTGTGCAAACTAACAGGATGCTGTTAGCACACTAACTAAACCACCATTAAACATACTGAAATAAAATAAAACATCTAACAAATTAAGAAGGAATTAAACAATACATAGAATAAATCAAAACAACATTTACATTTAGGTAGTTGACCTCACTATCGACTAATCGGGTGATCCATCCCTAAATCTATCGTGCAGAATTTAATCAAAACTCAGAAAGTGAGAGAGATGGAGAGACTGCAGTGATGATGAAAAGGTGTTAGAAACAAGTAAAGGAATAGAGTTTAGGCACTCGTTTCATCAGGGATGTAGTGATTTTCAGATCTATCAGTGTTAAACTCCTGCGGAGCTGAGATGAGTGAAGGTGCAGACGGTTCGTGTGAATACAGGGACATTAGGGTGTGATGAAGAATGCAGGATGCCTGGGGTGAGGTGCAGATGCCTCGATGCTGGTAAGAAGCTCCCGATGGAGACACTCCTTCTTCACACACTGCCAGAACTCACAAAGAAACCATGCAGAGAGCAGCCCAATACCAGTACACTCGACGTGCCAGAGGCCCACTCCCCCCAATCAACACAGCACACCAATCACATTCAGCAAAACTCAACCGCCTTAATGAGCCAAAACATTCTTAGACCGGAGCTCTCAGGGGGAGGGATTTTATCCTGATGAAGCAGTCTTCTGTACGGACCACCTCAGCCGCCGAGTGCCCTCCGATCTAGCAAGAATCCAGCGCTAGGAGTAATTTCAAGAGTAATGGAGGTAGGAAAGTGGTGGACACATGTCTCACTCAGGGTTGTAATGATTAGTTATTTTCGCCTGATGGAGAGAGACACAGCAACGGCAGCACAGGAAACCAGCCCCCTGCTGTCAATCTCAAACCCGTCCTCTCCCTGATACACACTGAAACTAGCATGAGGGAGCAAACAGATTTGCTGATGAAGACATTTAACTAGTTCATTCCTGCTTCTTCTGATTTGTTCTGCTTGTTTTAACTACAGAAGGTGATAAAGATAGGAGAAATGTGGTGGGTGATGGTTAACACTGTGCGACAAGCTGTTTTTTTCCCATGTTTTTGTCTTATCATGCAGCAACAGTGAGAAATGATCAATTTAGTTCTATGTTAATCCAAGTAAAAAGTTGTTATTTAATAAAATTACATGACAAAATAATTTTTAGGTCACTTTGACCCACAGTAACGTCTCACTGGTCCAAAATTGTGCTTTGCATAACTGCATATTAAACAGTCAATCATTCTCAATGGCTTTCTGTGAGGACAGAAAAATTACTTGATGCTCAAAACTTGCCATGTCGCAACTGGTTAGGACAAGGCATAGGAAATAGAAACTGGAGAGGTCAAAACAAGTGCAAGAGAGAGGCAGAACCATGCGCTCACCTTCAGTGACGGGCTGCAGTTTAGAGGAGCGTTCAGAGTCGGGTGAATGAAGCGGCTCTGGCTCCTTCAGGTTCTCCAGTAGTAGGAAGGGGTCGTAGTCTGGGTTGCTCAAGTCTGACAGGTGAATGGGGAAGTAATTGGGATTACTGAAGCTCTGAGCCCCATATACACAGCCATGGAGGACCTGAGGGGTGGACAAAAGGGTTAGAAATACAAAGAAATAAAGAGTGGGATGCACTTATTTATGTGTTTAGCTGTTCTGAAAGGGGAAAAATAAAAATTAAAGAGCGATGCAAAATAAAATTATGCATATTGAGACTATGTTTAATAGCAGATGTGTGTGTTGGCCTCATACTTTATAGATGCAGCTGAGGACGGACTTGTCAGTTTTCTCCTTGTCTGAGGATCCTTGGACCGGCTGCAGGAGAGTTTTTGGAGGTAGAGCCATCACCCAGTCCAGCAAGCATAGCAGCAGAGACACAACCAGCTGGAAAGAGACGAAGTAAAATAAATCAATAAATTATTACGAAAATTATTCAAAATAAATTATTTCTATTTTGATATATTTAAAAATATAATTTATTCCTGCCAAAAAAAAAAAATAAAAATTTCAGCAGCCATCACTTACAGTGTTAAGTGTCACATGATCCTTCTAAATCAATCTAGAAATCATTCTAATATGCTGATTTACTGCTCAATAAACATTTCTTATTATTATCGGTGTTGAAAACAGTGCTGCTTAATATTTTTGCTGAAAGAGTGGTACATTTTTCAACGTAACATTTTTTTTTTAGTGCTGTCAAATGATTAATCGCGATTAATCACATCCGAAATAAAAGTTTTTGCTTACATAATGTGTGTACTTTGTATATATTTATTATGTACATATAAATAACATACACATGCATGTATATATTAAAGAAAAATGTTACGTTTATATATTAAATATATTTATATATGATATAAATTACATGCTGTGTATATTTATATATACATAAATAATAAATATACACAGTACACACACATATATAAATGTAAACAAAAACTTATTTTGAATGCGATTAATCACGATTAATTGTTTAACAGCACAATTTTTTATTTATTTAAAATAGATTTTTTTGGTAACAGTGTAAAAGTCTTTACTGCCACTTTTTTTTATATATACAAGTCAGTCAATCTGGTGACCAATTTAAAGGGGAGATCAGACGCAAAATTCACTTTTACATGGTGTTTGAACATACATGTGTGTTGGAAGTGTGTGTACACAACCACCCTATAATGACAAAAATCCACCCAGTGCTTTTTTTAAAAATCCCTCAAAATCATTAGCACTTTCTCAGATCAAGCCACTCTCAGATTCTGGCCAGATGTACATCACACAGGCCAAGGCCACACCCACGATTGTTGATTGACACGGCCGTTTTAGCACAGACCCGCCCTGAGTGAGCTGTCAACAGTCTGCCATTGTTTCGACGCCGGAGCAGGGGTAGACAAGATTGTCTCCTAAACAATTGAGGTGTTTTGTTGTTGGATATAATAATGAACATAGCAGTCGTCATTTACTCCCGACACGTGAGCCGCTGCAGACACAGTGGATTAATTTTGTTTTTGAAGAGAATGCGCCCCCCGATCTATCTAAATGTGTCTATGTTCACATGAATCATTCATTCCAGCTTCAACTACAGAAGAAGTGAGTATAAGGTTTTTTTATGTATCTTTGCAAATCGCCTTTCCTAATAATGTGCTAGCTAGCAAGTTCCGCAGCTAAATGCAGCTAAAATTAACAGTCTCAGAGAACTGCTCGTCACCCCATGGAAGAGAGGGGTGGGGTGCGCAGATCTCATTAGCATTTAAAAGGGCATGCACCGAAACGGGTCACTGGGAACAGTGCTGTTTTCGACAAGGTAAAAAGGGTGTTGTTTTACACTACCACTGAGAAATTTTAACCAAAGTATGTCAGACTTTTCATTAAGACCCTAAAGAATCATATCAACTTGTGGAAAATGGACATCTGATGTCCCATTTAAAGAAACAGTACACCCAAAAATGAAAACTCGGCATCACCCTCATGTCACCTAAAACCGTTATGACAATTTCACACTCTTCCTCGCACAAACCCATCAAATTTCTTCAGAAGACTTACAATGTAGCAAACACGTTGTTTAGTTGCTTTATAAAGCATTTCTTTTTTTAGTAAGAACAGGAAAATTACTTGATGTGCTGCATCTAGACAGGACAAACTGTTCTGTTTTTTAGGTGTACGTTCTATTCGATAAAAAAAACATCATGAGCTGTTGGTTGACAAAAAGCATTTATTTCACATGTACATGAGTGTGTTCTTTCATAGTGTTGGGGTGCATTTGTTAACAAGACATACCCTCTTGTCCAGCTCATGAGGGGAGGACTCTGTGGCTGGAAGAAGGTAAGTGATGGTTGCAATAAGGACCTAAAAAGCATAAAATAAACATCACAAATCCAAACCATGCTTAACTTAAAATTCAGCTCACTTGTAGTGTGACTGACTTTACCTCCACTATTTTCTTTGGAGTGTCAGGTGGGAATTTCTGCAGTTCATCCACATAATTGATGAGCAGGTGCAAAATGTCTGAGGCCACCAGAGCAACGGTTTTATTTGAGAACTGGAAGAAAGGTATTGATGGTTAAAATGGAAGCAATCAGCAACTTTAATGTGCTCAGACGTGTGGAGCAAAACGGAAAAACTGTGTTGTGGGCCTCATCTGAGCTGATTAAGACGGGATGAGTCTTTGCCTAATTCTGCTTCATGGAACCCACCCAAAGAAGAGAGACCCTCATGTCTAACCCTCCACTGACACCAGATTCTCTGAAAAGCCAATAGAATCAACCCGATCACAAACAGACTTTTCTGATTGGACCAGAGTTTGAGTATGTGTGTGTGTGTCTGTTGGCCCTAGCCTTCATTTCAGACAGAAATGTAATAATTCCTTGAAGTCTCTGAAGCGTGCATTCTTCAGTGGATTAGCCTTCTGTCTGTGAGAAGCAGAGAAGCCAAACATGTTGACGGTCCAGATTTAGGAAGGCTGGTAGGGGTGGGTGCAGGGAGTATGGAATAATCTTCTTCTGGATGAACAGAACACACTTGTGCCAGTGCAGTGAGCCCAGGCATCAGGAACGGCTTCAGAAGACTCAGGCCAAGGGCAATGCCATCATTTCACTGCTGTGCTCATTTATGTTGCCAGTGAAGGTTCTTTTACAACACAGATGCTTCTATTCCGTTCATAATCAATCTTTAACAGCAGAATATATGTACATTTTGTTGTATAATCAAGCATCCATTACCTTGAGAGTGACACAGATGACATTAAGCGCTTCTTTGATCTGCGGATGCTGAGTGCCGTGAACCAGTTCTTCACAGAGCCAAATACCCAGACTACAGAGAGCCACACACCTTCAAAAAGAAACAAAGACATAACTTTAAATTTAAAAATCAACTGATAACTTCCAACACATTTAAAATAAACATCCAAACAATTCACAGATGCACAATCTTTTTAATAATATTTGTGCTTTAGATATGGAAATGCAACTGTTTACATCTGCCATGTAAAGAATTTATTTCAAGCAAAAACATTTATTAGCATTAAAAAAATTAAAATAAATAAAGCAAATTAACGTTAAAATTAGTGTGTGTGTGTGTGAATAATTTAACTTAATTTACATTTATTTTCATTCTTTGCCTTTACTGTCACTTCTGATCAATTGTTGAATGTGTCCTTGCTGAATAAAAGTTTTTTTTTTTTTAATCTTTATCAGCTTCTGCATCTATACATACATTCTGCACATTAAAAAACAAAACAACAAAAAAACTGTGACTCAAATTTGCATGGCTTGAATGAGGCCCACAGCTCAATGTGTTGGGGCACATGCACTAACCACTAGACCATATAGATATTTAATCCTGCCTCCTGTCTGCCCCTTCTATGATCTAGGCTTCCTCAAGCTTTTGCCTGAAAAACACCCAACCTTTTTCCACCGGGAGTTATGGGGGCTTCTAATGACTTGAGCCCCATCAGAATACACTCTAATCCTACTGAGTCCTGGATTACTTTAAATGACACTGCTCCTAATCTGTCTAGATATGACCAGACACATAGCCCACACTGGTCTAACACTGACCGTAATGTACAGAGTTATTAATCTGTCTGCCATGGGGTTTGCTTGCTTCATTTTAAAAACCAAATCTAAAAAGGAGGATGCACTGACCTGGAAAAAACAACCTGACTTTTCTTTTTTTTCGGACTAATAATACATTCCTAATGAAAGATACTATACAAGCTACATCAAAGGGATCAATTAATTAACTATACAATCACCTGTTAAAATTAGATTTATGTTTATGGAATTAGTATAATGCATTTTAATGCACAATGACATGACACTTTTTCTGTCTGCTGCAGTATGTTCTGTATTATTTGTGTGTTCATGTTAGTGATGTTTACATTTACAGTATCTACAGTATCTTTTTTGTCATACCCAACTTTTTGTCCTCTGGTTGAAATTTCATACTGTCTGTTCAGCTGTGATTTAGTTGCTTTATACAGCATTTTGCATTCAGCAAGAACAGGTAAAACACCTAGCTAAGATGACATTTTTTCCACACATTTTTTTTTTTAAATTTAGAAGAGGAAATGATACGGAGAGTGTAGGGGAATGGGATCAGGAAAGCTGCAAGCCAAATTCAAACTTGTGTCGTTTACCTAAGCACCACAAGGTGTTTGTATCGTGAAAAGCGCTATACAAATAAACTTGAATTGAATTTGTGTTCAGGGCTTGTACCTTGCTGGTGCAGAAGGCTCATCTCTGGCAGAGGTCAGGATGTGCTTGATTATATGCTCCTGAAACAGAAACAAAAAACAATCACTATTAACGGACTCATATCATACTTTATTTTTTAAAGTTTTCGGTGAATTTCACACCTAAAAATGTAAATAATTTCTTTATCTAGCTATCTGTATAGTTTTTTTCTTCAAAAATACAGTAACTAATAAACACTAATATTGTGAAATATTACTACAATTTAAAGTAATGATTTTCTACGGAAGCTTGTTTATATCTTGTAATTTTTTTATTTTTTTTTACCCTCAGAGATTTTTTTTCTCAGAATTGGACAAAAAAGTCAGAATTGTGAGATAAGTTGCAATTACCTTTTATTCCATAGTTATCAGTTTTAAATTATTTTAAAATGTAATTTATTCCAGTAATAACAAAGCTGAATTTTGAGCAGACTTTACTCCAGTCTTTACACGATCATGAACATTTCTTATTATCAATGTTGAAAGCAAAACAAAAGAGCAGCATTTATTTGAAATAGAAATTTGCAACATTATAAATGTCTTTACTGGTGCTTGTGATCAATTTAATATACCCTTGCGTCAGAACAAACAGACGATTCTGAATGGCAGTCAATGAAAATACAGGGTGCATAAAATCCTGTTCAAGGATCTGGCGACATCCTGATACCGATCAATTTCATTCCATCTAGAGTGTGTCAGATAATATGCACCCATTTCTTAGCCACACAGCACACTCGCTCACAGAAACATACACAATACCCCACACACTCCCACCAGAGACACAGATGCACAGAGCGAGATAATGCAGACAGACAAACAGATAATGATCAGAACCGCTCACAACAGACACAAAATCTGACATAAAACCAGCAATCTGGCAACTCGGAACATGACATATCCAACCATCTGGAAAAGAAGCATCTGTCCGCACGCACACACGCACAGAAAAAGGATCACGTTAACCACGGTCTTGTCATTCATGGCCTGCTCCTGGTTATCAGATGCCATCATGTGAATTTCTGCATGCGAGTGACGGACGCCTCCCCGCATGGCATTAGCTCCTTACTGTCGCTCGGAACAACACAGCAACACAATAACAACAGCCCTATGGAGCTTGGCTCAATGCAGCCTGCATTGCTGATCGCCCATTAGCACATTAGTGTCGGCAGGAACAATTACAGCAGATTTCCCTGCACTCTAAACAACCGTTGGAGTGGCATACATTCAGCCACTTGGATTTGCATAAGGGCAGGCGGTGGATCAGAGGTTAAATGCAGATGACAGATACAAGCACATGAGGAAGTCCTCATTGAAGGTCAGTGGTCAAAATGTAGCTGCATGAAATCAGAGATTATTCATAGGAAAGACGCACAAAACTGCATATTTTCCAAACTGTTAAGCTGATGGAACAACTAAACAACTATTGTAGAAGGCAGAGCAAACTCACTTCACCATGTGCAAAATATTGGAAGAAAATCCTAAATACTGAATTGTGGGTGGGGGTTTATATGAATGTATCTCTGAGGGGAACTGACTGTCTTCAGAAAAATTTAGATGGTATTTTCTTTTCATCTTACCTCCATATAATGCATATTAATGTAGCTTTTAAAAGCAGTTGCTTTGTTTACAGCAGTAACCAAGGAAACGCTGTATAACTGCTGTTCCATAAGTGCCACCTGCTGTCAGATAGTGAATTTGCGTCTCATTCAGCCCGTCTGCTGTTTTTGTTTCGTGCAGATGTTTTTATGTAGCATAATTTCACAAAGCTAAGGTCAGACCACTCTGTTTTTGCTTTATATTTTGAAATTATCCAATCTAATTCACATCAAAAACTGCTCATGTCACATGTAGCATGTTTGTTTGGATCGTGATTAAAATGCAGTGGTTCTGCAGTCAGGGAAAAACCGCTAATAAACTGTGAAACCATCAGAACGTGATACAGATATACCGCCCAGCTCAGCTCAAAAGCTCTCAAATGTTAGCAGGAAATGGACGTTCATTTTTTAAATGAAAAATAATTAAAACTAGGGCTGTGCAATTAATCGAATTCGATTATCATGCGCATCTCTTCAGTAAAGGCGGTTTCTTGATTAGCAGTAAATCGCCATCACCTGCTTTCAGATGGAGTGGCAATTACCACACAGAGCCGAAGTTCACTGACAAGCTATGCAATATCGCGTTCATAATCGAAGGTGATTCATCTGCGATTATGAATGCGATATTTCCTAGCTTGTCAGTGAACTACGGCTCTGTGTAGTAATTGCCGCTCCATCTGAAAGCAGGTGATGGCAATTTACTGCTAATCAAGAAACCGCCTTTACTGAAGAGATGCGCATGATAATCGAATTTGATTAATTGCACAGCCCTAATTAAAACCATAAAATTAATGAAAATTATAAAATAAAAAAAAAATAAAAACTTTACATATAAATAAAAAATAAATGTATGATAAAAAAAAAAAAAAAAAAAAATATATACACATATATATATATATATATATATATATATATATATATATATATATATATATATACACACACACATATAATTACAGAAAGGGAAAAAAAGGTAGACAGATAGCTGACCTCACTACTGTACGCGTATTGACACATCCATAATTTTTTGCTATTATATTTTTTGTCATTTTTATTTACACAAAAATTTCCAGGGACAGGATGTGATACCTTGACATCGGTGAATTTCGTCATGAGGATGTCAGCCGTTGTAGGGTGCAGGGCAGGAAGTTCGTTGTACAAGTTTGGGAGGCACACCAGGGAGCCCAACAAGATCTGAGCCTCCACTCGTGGAGCCTGGGAGAAAGACAGAGAAAAGAGAAAGACAAAAGCAATTAACAACAGCAAGTTAAAGGCACATTGGATATAACATTTACAAGCATGTGTACATAAATGCTAACGCATGTAGAGGCAGTAATATCTGGAAGCAGTTTGGTGGTTTCTCACATTGAGGGACGAGCAGGCAGTTACACGACTCGCTGCCACGATGAAGTCCAGGATGAGCATAGTGGCACCCGGAAGTCCAATAGAGAAGAAGCGTGGAGAGCAGTGCTTAATGATGGTGTTCACAATGTCCTGTGAGTCAAAGAGGTAGAGGTCAACACAAAAGTTTTGTGCAAAGTTGTCAATCCACATGGTGACCAGGTACACACAAACACACCTGGTCTTGGTGAAGCAGGCCGCAGTGCATGATGTTGTAGAAGTGCGTAAGGAAGTCAGAGTTGGGTGAAACATCCTGTCTTCTCTTCATTATCTTACAGATGAGCTTATAGGCGTGGAGTTTGCCCTGCTTATAGCGTTCGCCCAACATAGTGGCCTGCACACAGACAGCACAAAACCTTTATAAACAATCGATAAATCAATAGATAGCCAGATAGACAGAGCGATAGATAGCCAGATAGCTAGATATGCAGTTAGATAGATAGATAGATATAGACAGATAGATGCTTGCTTTTGAGTTGATGCCATATATGCTTGAATAGGAAAGTACCTAAAATGCTTCAAATGTGCATGACTTCCTGTGCTTATACTGCAGAACAGGTGTGAAAACTCAATGTTTGTAACTAACCACAAAGGTTACTAAGAGGGTACATGGGGGTGAAGAGAAGGTTTAAAACCACAAGCGGAGGTAAAACAAACAAGACTACAGCAAAGAAGGAGAAGAGTGCTAAAAGAAGATGACAGTGTAGGAGAAGACGGAAGTACATCCGGCAATCGGACATGAGTCACAGAGACTGATATTGAATTGGAGTTTCCCAAAAAGTAGTATAAAAATTCTGAGGAGTAAGCCACTCTTCAGATACTGCCTGCATTAAGCGTGAAGGACACCTGATACCCTATCGAGGGGCGCTTAACAGTATCTCCAATATTGCTGTTTAGAGTTTGATTGTAGAGCTCGTAGCTTAGCTGATTTTGTTTTATTTTTGCATTAACTGCTTTGTATTGTAACCAATAAAATAAGAGATTTTATTGTTACTATTGCCTCCTGTGAGACTTTACTTATAACTACAAACTGAGCCTCAAACAAGAACAACCACAAGGGAGTCTTCTACGTCATTCCTGAAGAACTTCAACCTGCGGGCGGGTGAGTGCTTCATGGTTTAGGCTAGATTTGACTATCCTTACCTTTCCTGAATAATCATAGGGTTAAAGGTGTAAGATAAAAGGACACACCGAATAACAATACAAATGAATAACAGATGGAACAAACAGCAGAATAACTGAACAAACCTATTGTTTAGACAGACAGACAGACAGACAGACAGACAGACACATGTATTGATGAACTCACTTTAAAAAGCCAGGGAGTCAGAATCCGCAGAGGTGGAATCAGATCCGGCGGGGGTGGAGACGACTGGTTGTCAAGGGAGATCCCGAGATTGTCTCTGATCTAGAGAGACGGAAAAACAGAGACACAAGGACGTTTTTCAACTGGAATTTGATTAGTAACGGCACTGTAAATCATCCTTTCAGAGCACTCTGAAGGACTCGGAGTGTGTGTGTGCGTGTGTGTGTTCACCTTGGCCAGGTTCTGCCAGAGTTCGCAGAGGTAGTCAAAGACCTGCGCATGGATCTCAGGGTCCTTGATGGAGTTGACATCTCCCAGAATGCCTAGCATTCTCCTCCACATCACTGTGGCAACATCAGCGTGCCAGCCGGTCAGAGTGCCGCCAGCCATCACACTACAGTCCTCTGTCGGAAACTCACTGGTTTCTGAAAAGTGCAATCAAGCAGGCTCATTATAAAGATGGCAAAGATGCAACAGATAGAGAACTAGTTTGCATATTCATAGCCAAGTATGTCTATCTATCCATCTATACGTTACCAAGGTCATCAGGGGTCTGCAGCACAGAGTGGTGCATTTTCTCATCCAGCTGTAGCTCTTTATGCTGGACGTGTTCGGCAGTCAGCGTGGCAGGGGATGGTGTCTGCGATCGTGAGCCTCCCAGAGAGTGCATTGGAGACGCGCTCTCAGAACCTGAGGAAATATCAAGAGCATCAACACTTAGATCTCTAAACATGTCACAGAAATGTTGCAATGTGCCATTGACAGTAAAATACAGCATATGGGAACACTGTGACTGATACCAGAGTGTTCTGAAGCAAGGAATAAAAGCAGCAGATGCTTTTACCCAAAGAAACTTTCTGTACACTTAAAGGAATAGTTCTTTTCAAAAATGATTTACTCACCCTCATGTTGTTCCAAACCTGCATGAGTTTCTCTCTTACGTAGAACACAAAAGAAGATTTTGAAGAATTCTGAAGAACCAGACAGTTGTTGGTCCCCATTGACTTCCAAAGTAGGGAAACTGTGGAAGTCAATGGGGACCATCAACTGTTTGAATTGACATTCTAAAAAATATCTTCTTTTATGTTCAACATAAGAAAGAAACTCATACAGGATTGGAATGACATGAGGGTGAGTAAATGATAACAAAATTTTCATTTCTGGGTGAACTGTCCCTTTAACATGGGGAATGTTCGTTGATTAGGTTAGTTTGGATACTTTTGGGTTTAACAAACAACACCCTAGTGCTCTTGAAAATAAGGGTTAGAGAGATTATGCTGTTTGTGTGGACTTAAGTATGGTATGCAATCGGAATGGAAGCAATCTGGGTTAACTGCCAGAGGGAACCACTACTGATGATGAATTATTTGCCTATTACAGTATAATGTGTTTCTCATTGCTGCTGGTTTCTGCAGAAATTACATTCGGTGATCAGTTCACATTCTTTGAATTACATGCAATGCAGCTACAACATATGTGTTGTTCTGTGCATGTCAAAATTGGAACTTAAAACTAAAGAAAACTTGTGAATGGTTTTGGAATCAAATAGTACAATACTGAAAATTAATCAAATATGCATTAAGACCAGGAAATCAAAACAACTGTTATGTATTTGCAAGTTTTTAAATTCAAATTTCAAACCACAAGAGCTTACGTTGAATTAAATGCCAGATACAGTTTAATATCCAGTCTGCACATTATTTAATTTATTTACTTATATGCTAATAATCACAGACCATATTGCGATTCACTGTCTTTCCATCCCCCAAAAATGAAAGACCTCTTAAAATGATGACTTTTTGTTATCCATTTAAGATCGTTTCTTACAGTGATGATAGCAGTTCAACGTACAAACTTTCAGTTATCTGTCCTCTACACCCTGTTGTATATGAGTGTGAACGTGTACCAGTAATGGTGACAGTGTCAGCTGACAGTCCGTGCTGACTGAGGCTGCTGGTCTCTGAGTCAATGTGGAGTGTTGTGAGACTGGAAAGCTCCTGTTCCTCTGCGGTCTGACCTGCTCCTCCCAAACTATCCTGATCCACAGAGGCCAGAGCACATGTTTCAGGGGGGAAGCTGAAATCTGCAGACAAACACACATGTTCAACATTATCAACCTCTTTTAAAACTCAGTACTGGTTTGTCCCTTTAAATTCCACCTGAACTACTTACTTTCAAATTTGTTGTCATACTGAAAAGCATTGAAGGAATCTGATTGGCTGTCAGAGCTTATGAGGTCACTTCCACTGGCGCTGGCTGGGGAGGTCCACTCAGAGGGCACACCGGGGTCGTCTGCAGGACGCGTGGCGTTCTGACGGTTCAGGAGCTCTGGTAGATCTTTGGGGATCTCCAGACTTCCTGGGCTACTGCCACGCCTCGTCATGCCCTAAAAAGAACATAGGAAAACCATAATGTACATTAAAAATAATATACAACAGCAGAATCAAAAACTGGATTATTAGATAAGGATTATGCAGAATTTAGCAGACATAACCATTTAGTGTGATTAATTATAAAGAAAATACTGCGTTAAAATGACATATTTGAACTTTTTTTTATTTTTCTACCATCTAAGCAGTTCAAGTTCACATAGAACTATCCTTTAATTAGATGTAGTTTTAGAGACTATGCATACTGAATGTTTGCATGGACATACAGAAGTGCCTCTGGCCCTCAGTCTCTCCTGGATGAATTCGTCCATGAGGTCACTGACATTAGGGTTGCTGCTGCCAGCATCGTTGGACATGGGCCTCATCTTCGGCGTCAGCTCATCTTTATTGGCTGAGACAACAGGCACAGAGAGGCACATCAGTATTTTACAGGGACCTCCCAAAAAGGGTGCAAACACAGATGACCTAGGAGAATGACAAGTACTAACTGACTCTCTCTTTGTAGTGGTGTCTGACTCTCTCTACAGCACTTGAATATAATTATGAATTAGTTTATTTGAGTTTGGGGACAGTGAGTAAATAAACACATTTTTCTTAAAGGACAACAGTGCCATAAGGTTTTTTTGCTCATGTTTTACATTTGCCTTTTTCATATCTTTTTTTTTTTTTTTCATAATGGCAATCTGTTCACTTTCAATTAACAATAAAATATATCTTTGCTTCATATGTTTGGGGTGGGTAAAATGTTTTAATGTTTTTAAAAGAAGTTACAAAAATATAGTAAAAATATTTTTGTAAATTTCTGCAATTTAAAATAACTGTAATATAAAAATGCGATTTATTCCTGTGATGCAAAGTTGAATTTTCAGCAGTAATTACTCCAGTCTTCAGTGTCACATGATCCTTCAGAAATAATTTTAATATGCTGATTTGCTCAAGAAATATTTCTCATTTTCAAAGATAATATCAGTTTTTGGAAACTGATATTTTTCATATTTTTGTGAAAACTGATACATTTTGTGTTTAGGATTCTTTGATTAATAGAAAGTTCAAAAGAACACCATTTATTTGATAAAGAAACCTTTGTTAAACATAAACGACTTCACTAACTTTTTATCGATTTAATACGTGCTTATTGTACGTGCCCATTAAGTATTAATTTCTTTCAAAAATAAACAAATAAATACATCGTACTGACCCCAAACTTTTGAAGAGGTGTGAATGTTTTTCACATTATGGTAAAAATGTAATCTTTTAAAATCAACTAAAATTAGCATGAAACCAAATAATCATGGATGTGATTCTTGAATCTACGTTAAACATTCACAAGACAGTAAAATAGTTTGTGGTGAAAAACTTGAGCAAATGAAACTCAGCACTATTGCCCTTTAAACACAACCAAAATCCTTTGACATTAAACTCATATAACACTAAACCAGAAAAATAACACATACAGAAAAACAAAATCTTTAATGGAAGCCAACCACAAAACTGATTTCATCCAGTGAAGCGATGCAGTTACTCACAGTACATGCAGTCCCCAAACAGAGACAGAGAGAGAGACAGAGCAAACCCTGGAAGCCCAAATCTAAGAGTTAGTGAGCCTTATGCTGACTGAGGTTAAAGTGAGACAGCAGTGAGTATGTTAGAGGAGCCACCCACAGCAAGACGAGGCAGCCTTCATCCCAAAGCAGGGTTAGGGAGCCTCTGGTTAACAACAAATCATACCAACACGGCAGCACAACATGGTGGGGTGGTGACTTTGGGCATTTGGATACTTCTAGAAGTCTGGTTAGTTTAGACTACAAGCTGTGTTTAAGTCACGAGGGCCCTGATTAACTAATAGCTTGTGCAACTGAACTGTCCACAGGAGCCGTTCTAAGGTGATTCCTGCTACTACACTACAGGCAAGCCGGCAAGCTTTGAACACACAGTACCACAAGACTTCAGTTTAGAAAACAGTGCTCTTTGAGAGTGATAGTGCTGCTCTCTACTGGCCATACAAAACACTGCAACTACACCAGCTGTATACTGTTAAATTCTGTCATCAGAAACTGTTCAAAAATGCTTCAAAAATGACAAAAAAAAAGCATCATAGTGGTGTGCAATATATATTGTCTACTATAATAATTGTTGTTTTAAAAATGTGCAAGCTAAAACTATTAATTATGTCACTCACAAAAAACAATCAAAACATGCCTTAAGAGTCCATGCATTCACTGCATTATGCAGCAGCATTAGAATGCAGTTAGAATGCCGACAAAAATAGTTCCAAACTGTCTGGAGCAGAACCATTGCACAATGGTTTCTTTATTGAATGAATTATGTTTACGAATGAATCATTTATATGACTGACTCAATGACTCTTTTTTTACTTGTTTTTTTTGCTGTTCATAATTAAAGAATCATTAAATCTTTTAAATAATTTCATAATGTTATTTTAAAAAATATTATTCTATAAACACAACTGTAATTGTAGTGTAAATGTATTCATGCTATCTCTTCATACAGTCTTCATATATAAAGTGTAATTTAATTTAATTAAAAAAATATTTTATTTACCTTTTCAGTATCATTTGTCTCTACACACACATGCATATATACCCCTATCATATGACTAAGAAAGCCTATTTTAAGGTGGGGTTTTTTTTTTTTGTCATTTTTGTAGCCCTAGTTACCATTATAAAAAAAATAAATAAAAAAAACCCTTAGGAAATCCCCCCTAAAAGATGAAAGAATTATCATTTATGGGTGCACTATTCAGTAAAATGATGTTATTAAGAATTAAAACACATAACATTAGGTAGTATTAAAGATCACTGTGATTTATGAATGTGTCAGTGAGCATGTGTGTGCATGTACATGTGTGAGAGATTGACAGAGGGCGGGGAGGTAGGCATGAGGTCGCATGCAGCATCCAGGGAAGAGGGGCAGCAGAGATTAGGTCCCAGAAGCTTGAGGAGGGGAAGCCGTCCCACAGGTAGGGGACCGTTGGTCTTTTGGGAGTCTTTTTTTTTTTTTTTTTTTGGAATTGAGCTACTTTGAAAGAAAATACAAAAAGAGGCTTCAATTCAATCCACATTCAGCAAAAATCAAACAGTCACAAGAAAAGAGAAAAAAAAAGGGAAAACGCACAGGCGCTTTGGTCACATTTTTCATGTCTTCCATGTTGACATCGAGCCGACTGAGTCCTCACCTGATGTTTTTCTTCCAAAATAGCCCATAACGTGAGAGTACAGGTCCTTCAGGTGGGCCTCAGTGGCAGGCGCTTTGCTGTGACGCTGGGGCGACGCCGCCTGGGCCTTGGGTTTGGAGAGAGCGTGGACCATAGACTTATACACCCCGCCCAACAGCGCCACCTGCTGCTGCCGTGACGGGCTGCACCCTGACTCCTGAGACCTAGAGCGGGACCCCCGCGGGCGGAGAGTCGGGCGGCCGAGACGGCCGCGTCTAGCCCCGCTAATGGAGCCTCTATCCCGCTCGACCGCCTCGCAACAGGTGACCCCCTCCCCCACGCCCTTCGCCGCTGCCCCGCTCGCCCCAACCGAGTGGCTGCTGAAGTGGCCGAGACGGCGGAGACGAGTCTTCCAGTGCGCCTCTTTGGGGTCCAGAGGGTTGTGAAACAGCACAGACTCTGTGGATGGGCGGAAGCTGACGTGGACACCACCGCTGTGGTGTTTTTTGGGATCAAGATGGGATAGCTTGGGCCTCGGTGCAACCTGGGAAGCCTGCGGACTAAGCTCGCTCTCGCTAGCCCTGTCTGTAGCGTTCTGCCGGTGTAGCTGCATGACTTTGCTGCCCTCTGCTGGCTGCGTACTAACACTTAAATCCCAATCACATTCTTCTAAACACTCGTACAAACTTTTCTCACTCTGCTCCATCTCTTTATCCCATTCTAGCGCCCAATCCCCACTTCCCCCAAACTGCACCTGCCTGTTATCTACACCTGCTTCCACATCCTCCTTGCTACGAATCTCTCTAAAAGTGCTGAAGACATCCTCCTCCCCTTCTCCCTGGATCTGATTGGTCGAGGCCACTGCTGGACAGGACCAATCAGGGATAAAAGGGGGTTGCTGCCCCGGCATCTGGCAGAGATGGTCATAGATGCTTTCGCCCACCTCCAGGGATGCCTGGCTGTCGGGGGGTTGGTGTGGGTCAGTAAGCTGGTGTGGGGTCGGGGAACTGTGGGGGGACTCAGAGGTGGTGGTGGTAAAGTGGGAGGAGTGAGAGGGACTGTCAGAGACAGGAAGTGCACCTTTGACCCGTTCTGCGATGAAGGGCTCCATGATGTCAGAGGCGCTGCTGCTGCGGGGGAGCGGAGGCTGCTCCAGCTCACCGGAGGCGGAAAACACCTCGGACGATGGGGTCTCCTCACTTTGAGAGCAGTGGCGGATCCGCGACCCGCGCTGGACAATGGGAGGTTCCTCCAGGTCTGAACACAAACAGATATGTATCGATCAGCATGTTAAAGGATGCAAGTGTGTTTATTCAAGAATATGGTCAATAATATTATCTTAAAGACACAAGTTTACATTTTAAGTCTTAAAATTTTAGATACCTAAGAGGTGATGAAAAGACCTAGAAAATATTATCATATTAACTCATCCAGTGGCCACATTTTACATGCAAAAAACACATGCATACATAAAACACAAGTAAATTTAATGTAATTTAAAAATAAATCTCCATGGTAAATGAAACATAAGATCACAAGCAAAAAGAAAGCTAATCACTTTAAAAGACACAAATGAATGCTTCCATTTTGACATTCTCCAAGTTGTTCTAGATAAATATTATGATCATGAAATGCAGACAAAGGTAAATCCTGTAGAGGGTATTTTTCTCAAAAGTTCTGGGTGTGAAGAGGGATTATATTGGATGAATGGTGATGCAAGAAGGATACTACTGTAGATTTTCAAAGACGAGGAAAAGAAACCAGTACAGATGCAAACACACACATGCAGAACTCAATATTTCTGTTGGGTGAAGTGCACACAAATAAATGTCTGGGTCATATTCCACCCCAAAATCAAATGAAAAGGTTGATTAAGATTGATGAATTCCATATCCTAACTAACAAAGAATAACCTTTAACATGCATTATTATAAGCTGTAAATGCTAATTTTCACACATATTAATAGATGTTTTATTTAAGTTAAAACTCAAATTTAACTAATGAATTTACATTAATGTACAATTAAAAGGGTATATTAAGAAATTAACATTAAACTAGACTAATAAATGTTACAAATTTTAATTTATTGTTAAGTTTATAATAACTACTAAATTAACTATTGTTAACAAATTGTACCCTACTGTAAAATTGTACCGATATTATTTCTAATTTTTATACTATTTCTAGCCAAAAAATAAAATAAAATAAAATAAATCCAGATGGGAAAATATAATGGTAAAAATAGGATAAAATGTATTTTTATTTCAGCAAAAGATTATTTATTTTCTGTTCTTTTGATTTGTGGATCAATGTGACCAAAACATTTCTTAACATTTGTCTTGAGATTCATCAGAAAGCATCTGCATCAATGCATGAGGCTTCAAAGCAATGATGAATGAGAAGGAAATCGTGCACATTAAACACAAAAACTCATTCAGGTCTATTAAATGAAAATTACTATACACATAAAACACACAGGCAGGGGACGCTAACTAGAGGAAGTGTGCACACATACATATACATGCACATCCATAGGCCGGGACGCAGTCAGAGGCGAGAGTGCCGATACGGGCGTAGAGGGCTCTACCTGACAGCTCGTCAGCTAGGGGAGTGAGGACAGAATCAGGCAGGAGAGGGTGTACGGGGTGGATCAGGACAGGTGCGCTTTTAGCACTGCGGATAAAGGCTGAGGACAGCAGACTGTCCCCCGTAGAGCAACTACGCAGAGCTACAGACCGCGCACACACCCAGAAAGAGAAAAAGAGAAGAACGACAAGAAGACGGAGAGTGTGAGAGAGAAAGGGAAATGGGGCAGAGAGAGATAAGGAGTGATGGAGGGACACAGGAGAAGTTAGGGAAGAGAAAGACATGATGGAGAGAGAGAAAAAGAGAGAGTGATGGCAGAAAGCAGTGAGCATTACAAACAAGAGGTAAAGAAGTGACCTTATCAGTGCATATCAGATTAGCACTGACATACACATAAACATCATGTCACTGGAAAATCTAGAGTGTGAAGTTTATAGGAGAAACATGACATGTTAAAGACATTCCATCTCGTTTTGGATGAGTCACATGGCAGTGTTTTTTAGCCGAAGGCTGCATTCCCATTTACATACTACGTGCACTATGTAGTCTGCTAGATTAGGTGTTAGGTGACATATTAAGGTAGTAATATTACATAATATAAATTTACATCATCACAAAGTGTTGAAAATAATATGTGAAAGCACCCAGATGCTATGCAGTACATACACAACTGTTCAAAAGTTTGGGATCAGTATGATTTATTTATTTATATGAAGAAAAGACTTTTATTCAGTAAGGATGCATAAGTGCACAGTAAGGATGCACAAGTACTTGATTTGCTGTAGTTAGTAAACTTTATTTAACATAACAGCCATTAATGCACAAATTAGATGCATTACATAAATGCCTGTTATTATGATTATCATGACTTTGACTCTGAAATAGAGGCAACTCACTGAGTCTATATAAATAATCAAATGAGTCTGTCCCACATTAAAGATGTAACTTTGCCTGAATTAAATGTCGCAATATGAATGAGCACATGTTGTAAATAAAAGCATGGTTGAATTCTCTCTCTATTGTCTATGCTCCTTCGTTAGTCTGGTGGAAGTGAGATCACGTAGGCTAAAGGCGGAGTAAGTTCACTTTCCGCGTTCTGTCCTTCTCCATGGCCACATCTGCTCAGCTTTCAAAGTACTTGCCCGTGATTAGGTCACGGATGACGAAGCCTCGACACCCTTAAATCCGTCAAGTTCTCTCCCAATAAGGACGAACTTTGCCTGAATTAAATAATACAGCCATGAATGAGCGCATGTTGGAAATAAAAGCGTTGAATTTAATTCTCTCTCTGTTGTATATCATAATCATTAGTCTCATGAAGCCGCTTATATTGCTGTTCACTCAGCGGGTTGATGCTCAGGAAATGCTCCAGCACGGCCTCCGCATGTAACTTTTAATAAGATTCACTTGTTTAAAACACTTATTTTAGCAACATTTACTATACAACCATTATTTCGCTAATAAACATCTAAATAAATTCAACTCTATGGAAATTAATTATTTATTATCTCCGCGAGCGATCGCAGTTTGAGTAGCTTATAGTTCTTTGTAAATGCATAGATGAACCGCGCTGTCAGCAGGCATTTCATAATCTAGAAGGACAAAAACATGAATAATTCTGATATAACATTCCAGTTAAGAAATGCAATAAAATACTTTGTATTTATTAAAAAAAAGTTTGTAAAAGTTTATATTCCAATATTCCAGAGAATATTATTCAGTGAATTAACATTATCCAGTGAATTATTCTTGACTCCCATTAAACAGCTTATAAACCTACTAAAACTGTAGTTTAAAATAGAGTTGAAATATGACTCCTGTCTTATTTATTTTCTCTAATTTGAAAACATTAGACATTCTACATTGTTTGTGTGGTAATAATGATGTTGTGCTGCTGATGCTTTTTATAAATAAAATGTATTTGTTTATTGTTGTAATATGAAGATTAAATTTAACATGAAAGACATGAAATTTTCTACACTTAAAAAAAGATGACTGAAAAGAGGAAAAACCAAAGTGAAGTATTTTATAAAAGTAAATAAATATCGGTTCTGCATATCGGTTATCGGGCACATAAACATGCAAATAATTGGTATCGGTATCGGTTCTAAAAAATCAATATCGGTCGATCACTAATGCTAAGTATGCAAATTGTGATGCAATCACATTTATCATATTTTGCAGAATTTTTGTGGGCAAAATCCAGTCATTTCAATAGAAATCCACTCAACCTGGAATTTCGTGTTAGGATGAAATATTTTCCCGAGCAAATTTTTCAATAGGTTCAAGTTGTTTACGCGAATACACTATGTTGAAAAGCTGCTTGGTTTGAAAGTGATATCTGTTTAAGTGGTGCTTCAAGCATCTCTACACTATTGATAACAGACATTTTTGCCCACAAAATTTTGCCGAAATTACACTAATGTGACTGCACCTTAAGAAAGGACATCGTTTAACACAATCATGTTCTCTCCTTCTAAATATCTTCATCTTTGTCTTTCTGAACCAGGATAACCGAGTAATGCAGATAAAAACATAAGCAAAGGTTGCACAATTTAAAACAACCTAAAATAGGTTTAAACTGACAGGAAGAGAGGACAAGAAGGGTTTGAAACACACTCACCCACTGTCTTCTGTCTGACGATGCTTCTGGCCTTCTCAATGCCTGGTGAGCCAGCAGTGGTAGCGCTGCGCTGTCTCATGGCAGCAGCCTGGCCTGGTGGGTCTCGACTCCAGCCTTTGGAGAACGACCTATCCACAGTGATTTTCTGGCACTCATGGGCGCCACCTAGAGGTAGCAGGGACAAATATATCATGTATACGTATGATAGTGAAGCTGGTATGAGAGCTTAAGTTTGCATGTTGTGCAACTACCTCCATCTGTGTACAAGCATTAAAAGTATTCATTGTGATTTTGTATTTTTGTAAAAACTCACCTTTGCCTTTGTGTTTTTTCTGTTTCTGCTCACTGAGCTTGTCCAGGGGCAGTTCGTTCAGGTCCAGGCTGTAAAGGTTGCGTGCTAGTACCTTGGTAAGTGTCTCCATGGTGAGGGACCACTCAGTGACCAGCTCCTCCCAGCAGGTGAGAGATGAGAGTACAGACAGCAGGTCGTCCCACAGCTCCCGAGAGATGTACACATTCAGATTCCCTTTGATCCAGGCCACAATCAGAGTCTGAACAGGAAGACAGACCAATCAGAGTACGGACTACATCAGGCACTTAAACATTAACTAGAAGTTATTTTAATTAATTATTAATCAAGAAATTTAACCAATTTATTTACTAATTAATTATTATAATAATTATTTTAGTTAACTATTTATATATTATATAGTATTTAATAACATTCTAAAATAGCTTTTATTTTTATATTTTCAGTTTTAATTATAGATTAAGTTTTAGTAATTTATTTATTTTTTATTTAAAAAGCTAACTGCTGTGGTATTTTAGTGGGTGGTACCTGAAAAATGGCCCCAGCCAAACGGCCCGATAAAGTGTTACTCTTCTTCCCATGAGGCATAATAGATGGAGGCCTCTTCATCACACACTCAGTTACCCTTAGCAACACCAGCAAGATCTGCTCCCTGTGACGGACACAAATACAATCAAGATGAGCACATATTACAAGCAGACACCTGAGACCAGAGTATTAAAGTGCAATGTCATGGTCATACCAGGTCTTCTGGTTCATGGTTTTCATATGACCAGACTATGCGGTATGTGCTGCTGACGCACATGTCAACATGCTCTTCCAGAAGTGACTTCAGCTCATTGGCTGCCTCCAGAAGGAAGACGTTGGAGGAGTTGGTGATGAAAACCTGCAAGAAAAAAAAGATTGTAGTGGTGAACTGAGACTGGAAGGAGAAATGTTTCACAAAACTTTCCATGAACTCTGCTTCACTCAAAAAAAATAAAATAAATAAATATATAAATAAATAAACAACCAGCTATTTTTGTAGGGTTTGAACCTACAATCTTTCAGTTTCCAGTCTAGTTCGTAAACTACCTGTACACCGACAGCTAAACTTACCTGTAGTGTAGCCTGGACACCAGCATGGACATTATACTCCAATGCCTCAGAATCAGAGGATTTACTCCCAGAATTCCTACTACACCAATTAGTGTTTCGATTATGAACGGACACTGTGAGCCCAATATCCTACACACAAAACAGAACAGACATTGACTTGTAAACAGTACAGTATTAATAACAGATAATTGCTTAGATGGTCAATATAAAAACATTATTTTTTTCCATAAAAAAAGCATATTTATTTAAAAAAAAAAAAAAAAAAAAAAGATCTCACACTAAAATTCCAATGTTGTTTTCAATGTTTCAATGTATTACAGATGAGATTTTCACAGATCCCAGTAATTTTACGAATCATGCTGGTAATAAAACTGATAAATAAAGCTCATATGTTGAGGAAGCTGGAACAAAATACATTACATTCCACTGTCATAATTACTGACGTTATCACACAGGGAAAATGTGTAATGGACGCCTCGCAGATACAAACGGGATTAATTATGTTTTATGTTTTGATTAAAAGATAGTTAACATTAAATGTCAGCGAAACACTAAGATTTCACAACATTTTTTTTTTACAATAGTGCTCTCATTATAACGTTATGTAGCCTATATGATCGTAGTTATTAATGTTCTGCATTTCTGTTTTGAGCTGCGCGCTGAAGATGACCAGTAGAATGAAGCATATGATAGCAGGTTTTTAATCAATGGGATTTAACTCATTTATCTCACATTTAATACGCTTCGTTATTTATGTAACATAACGTTAATATTACGACTTATAGGCTATCTGCACAAAATGCCCCGAATGAACTCGTCTGCGCGGCTCTGAATGAACTCCGTTTGTGGACGCGTTCTTCACGCAATAACATGCAGAAACACAAATAAAAACAAACAAAAAAAATTACAATGTTTTATTACAGCGTTTCTCATAATAATGCTATGTATATGACAGTGCCAGTCATAGTTATTAATATTCTGCATTGTTGTCCTGCTCGAAGCGCGCGCTGAAGAGATAATCACCAATGAAGCGCTTTACTGTAGCGTAACTCAACTAAGGCAAATAAGGCATCTTAAACGAGATAATATATACACGATATAAATAAACCGACCGAAACGTTTTGAAATCACTTGTTGTACCCTACCTGATCGAAAAAAATCCAGTCTTTCACTCTGTCTGTGTCAATTTGAGTCTTGTTAAAGATTTAAATCCCTGCCGCCAAGATGCTCCTCTGTCGGTGACGGATTAGAAAGCGAAACTTTAATCTATAGGGGAAGTTGGATTTATTCACGCACGTTAAAATATTTATTTAAAGCTTCTTTCTTTTAAGATTCTTATTTACAGCATTATCTTAATAGGCTGTATATTAACTTATTCAGAGAAAACCGGTAGTTCTATGTGAAATCAGACACTGAGCACCCCCATATAGCCAAAATGGCATGATCATAACACCCCGCGAATATTCGACTGTGAGATTGGGAGTCGAATCAGGCTCCTCGAATCGAAGCATCGAATCGTCGACTATTCGGGGACACCCCTATATTATACTATACTATATTATAATATAATATAATACTATAGACAGTAAAAAAGTTGGAGACTTTATTACTACAGTGAACCATTTAATCCTGTGTTTTATAATTAATACATACATACAGTAAATAAATACTATTTTTATACATTTCATTTAATACTTCAGAAACTTGGCTTAGAAAATGTGCACACTTTTTGAATTGGGAAAAAATAATCCTTGATATAAGCTTCTTACATCAACTTAGCCAGACGGAAGCCAATTATTTAAAAAAAGTGGATATTAGCCAATACCACCACTGATATGCCTGGTGCAAAAAAACAAGGACCAAGCTGTTGTGCAGGCTGACTCAGCATGTAATAACTGCCTTTGCATTCCTCTGTTGTCAACTTCAGAGACACCTACCTCCTCCTCTTTATCAGTTCTCTGCTCGTGGGTGGAGTCCAGCTGGCCTGTGAATCGGTCTTCCTCTGGCTCTCTCATAAACACAGGCTTATCCTGCTGAGAGATCCACTCTTGATACACCCGCACCACCTTACGCATGGCTGCAGCCTCACACATGGGCAGCAGAAACGCCTGCAAAAATATAATACACTCTTATATTCACAGACAGAATCAGTGTACAGATAGTATATACTTAGAGGTATCAGTGACTAAAGAGGTCACACCAAAAAAAGGCTTTTGTACACATGAAGTGCACCATTTTGAACAGGGTCTTTGAGATCTTCAGAATATGGGCCATTACAATCTTTATTCATGTTTAACAATTCTCACACATAGCAGTTCCTCTGTGAACTCCAATCACTCTAGGACAAAGAAGTCCCTGATCAGAACAATCAACCTCTCTCATTACAACTTCTTCAAAACGTGCCAGACTTCTTCCTCTTTCAGTGATATTTAGATTTGCTGAAGTCCCTCTGTTCCTCATGATAGAATTACCTGTCGAAAGATCTCAGTGATAAAGTTGACATTGGTTCTAGAGGAGCACAGGACCCGGCGCACCACCTCAATGTCGGTGAGGTGTTCTTCATCCATGCTGCAGAGGCTGGAGGAGCTGGGCTCTCTCTCCGTCAGGGTGCTGGTGTTGGAGTGCGACTGCTCCGGCTCCCCAGTTCCACCCCCATCCAGACCATCTGGTCTCAGGCCGCCATCCTCCCCTCGGGCAGCCAGGCCCGCCGCTGCTCTCTGAAACAGCAGCAGCATTGCATAAACATTCAGCTTGTTCAATGGCGTTGAGACAACACTAGGAACTACCTGGGGTTAAATGTGTAGCTCAGCAAGACTTTAGAACTACAACCTCCCGTTTACCAGTCCAGACCTTAGAGGGGTTGGTTCACCCAAAAATGAAAATTCTGTCATCATTTACTCACCCTCAGGCTTTTACTTAAATATAAACATATATACAAGGAGTAAATTACAAATGGTAAATGCTAAATGCTTACATATGGTAATATGGTAAAATCACATGCTAGAACACTGGTTCTTTTGCATCATGCACGCACATTTGAGCTTCCGTGTTTACCATCTGTGATGTGCTCTGTGTGTGTTGATCATTGTTTAGATATAAATAAAAGCCTAAATTAAATCTGTTCATCACATGAAGCAAATGTATCTCTTCACAAGTCTTGGACTAAAGTGCTTGATTCTTAAGGATTCGTTTTACAATGCCTTTATGGACCTTATGGAAGTTTTGATAACCTGTAGATGTTTATTTTTGGATGAACTATCCCTTTTAAAAGTAACACCAACCCTAAAACTACATTAAAACCATTACTGCATCATACATGTGAAGATCTATGTGTTGCTACCTGGATGTTCTTTGGCACATTTTCTCCTTCCATGCCAGGGATGTGTGTTCCTGTGTTTGACCTCGGCTCCAGCCAAAAGGAGACCAGCCAGCGGATAAATATGACTCTGGCATTGAGGAAGTTCTCTTTAGTGCAGTACAGGGCTTCATTGGTCTCTGGGTCTCTTTTTACAACTATGTAGTAAGGCTTTGGTCTCATGGGTGGAACCTCTATTATAAAACAGGACACAAATCCAAATTAGACATCTTATCATCCTGAGCAATTATAACTGGCTAAATAGTTCCTCAAAAACAAGAAGAAATAAAAATTAGGTTTGCTTTGACAAAGGATGATCATTAATTCTTACCCAGAATAGGATTGTACAAACTGGTCTCCTTGGAGAAGTTGGGGAAAATATGGGGCAGGTAATACTTTTTGAAATTGGCGAACAAGAAGGCAAACCCCTTCTCGTGGTTCTCCTTGCACTTCCACTCTAGACTTTTGGCCTGTAGACAGACAGAACACACATGGAAAGCTGAGCACATACACAGCAGCTGGGACAGAACAGCCTGTTTGTGTTTGGTGGAGGACAGTGGGGTTGGTGGAGGCAGGCAGTGCGTGGTGCTGTTGTTTATGTTAGGGAGGGTGTGAAGCAGAGCAGCCGTTACAGTGCCAGGGAAACACACCGCTGCAGCAAGGGTATCTGGCATCAAATGCATGCAGATCTGGGGTCAGTGGCATGTAAGTTTGGTTTCCGCTGCTTTAGAGTTGGGTCTGCACCAGCCGTGTTAGCATCAGCAGTGTTAGTAGGAGGAGGGGAGTACCTGGTTTACCATGTATTTTAGTAGAGCCTCCAGGAAGTAGCCAGTTAGATCCTCCTGGGACTTGTCTCCTGACTGTGGCGGCACCAGGGGACTGATCTCCTCTGGGGTCACTTGAGCTGCAGAAATGGACAAAAATGTGTTTACTTTGAAGATACTTAACACAAATCTTCCTGCACAGTCCACACAAAACATTTATTGAAGCTAAACTGCAGAACTTAGTCCTTCAGAAGTAGTTGTGGTTATGATATCACAACAATGAGCCAGTGTTGTTATTTATTAACAACTAAAACTATTACAAATAAATTGTTAATTGCTATCAATCTAATGTAAAATTAAATTTAAATATTTGTTAAAAATATAAATGAATATTAGAAACCTTGCTCTGGCAACTAACCGTCAATAAGTACTAAAATTATAATTAAATAACTAAAATAAAAAATAAATTTAAGCTAAACAGAAAAACTAAAAACTAGAAAAAAAAGACAAAAGCACACAGTAAACTTTAAAATTTAAAATTAAATTAAAACAAATAATTCAAAACATTAATAAACACTTTAATATAGCCAACAAAGGTCATTTAAATAAGTCTTAAAGCTACAGAGGCAAAAAACATCCCGTTTAATTTTAAATGTCAGAGAGAGGATGGAAAATAGTCATGAAAAATGAAATTTAGGACTATTTTGGTGAGAGAAATCTTGAATAACATTAAACATGTCCTTTAGAGACTAAATAAAAATACAACAAAAGTGTAAAAAAATCTCTGCGGAAGATTTTGCTCATCAGTTTGTTATTTTATTATCTGATTGGGACATAAGATGTGAGAGACTGCAAACAAACACTCACGCTCCTGAAGGTTAAGGGGAGGGCTGATCAGATTATCCAGGGTTCGAGGGCCTAGCTCGGACTGTGGTGCAGGGAATCCTGGGATTAGACAGGCGAAGATCCAGAGCTGCTCTCTCAGAGCGTTGTGCTGCAGAGCCTGCATCCACAGAAGGAAGAGACGCACCCCTTCCCTCCGGATCTATACACCAAACATACAAACACATTATTGGTTAAAATGATTTTTAGCAGCCCTCACAACCATGGCTATACCCTTAATAACCTGTACTGAATAATTATGCACTCGAAGACAAAACCATTTAAGAAAATAAGGATTGCAAAATATTTATTTAAAATTAAAAACAAAAGAACAATAACTCATACAATGGCAATGTTTATTGAGATTTTGACCTTTTATATAATGTAAATTATGTAATTATTTAGACATTTAATACCTTTAGGGAGTTTCCAGTGTGTAGCAGTTTCTTCAGAATGAGACCTATGAAGCAACACAGTAGTTTAATCTGTGGAACAAATTCATAGCTTATAAATGAGCTGGCTTACTAGACAATTCAGGAAAACATGTTTGCTCTGGTCTCTTTGCTTATAATCTGTCAGTGATGTTTATTTGTTTGTATGGAATGTGGGTTTATTAAGAAAAGAGCAAAGTAAAATAAATCTGAAAATCCTTTGTGTTATTGTTATTGTCACATATTGTTTATCTCACTGATGAAGGACTGTAATGTCAGAGTTCTCGGTCAGATCTGGGTGTTTCTGGGCCCCAGGTCCTTGGCATTCTCTGTGTTTATCTTGGTGGTCTGTGTATCCTTCTGCTAAAAGACTTCAGAGCAGAGGAAAAGGAGAGACCACCGAACAATACAAGATCTTAAGACCACCCCAACCAGGCACAAAGTATCATCATCAGATCTCTTCCATGTTAATTTGAGTTTTCTGCCCTAACTATATGTGACTTGGTTTCTGTTTTAGCTCCATCTAAAGCTCATTAGTCCAAAGCCACACTCCATTTACACTACCGTTCAAAAGTCTGGGGTCAGGAAGATTTTTATTTTTTATTTTTTTCAAATTAGTACTTTTACTTCAGCAAGGAAGCATTGAATTGACAAAAGTGACAAGATTTCTATTTCAAATAAATGCTTTTCTTTTGAACTTTCTATTTATCAAAGAATTTAAAAAAACAGTTCCACAAATACATTAAGCAGCACAACGGTTTTCAACACTGATAACAATAAGAAATGTTTCTTGAGTAGCACATCAGCATATTAGAATGATTTTTAAAGGATCATGTGAAAATTCAGTTTTGCATCACAGGAATAAGTTAAATTTTGAAATATATTCAAATAGAAAACAGTTTTACAATTTAAAATAGCTATTTCACAATATTACGGTTTCTACTGTATTTTCAATCAAATAAATGCAGCCTTGGGGATAAGACACTTCTTTCAAAAATCGTATCTGTCGGCGGCGCACCAACATATAGCGGTGTTGTGCTACGGGCGTCCCGAGTTCGAATCCCGGCTTGAGGACCTTTCCCAATCCTGCCTGCCCCTCTCTATCCCAGTTTGCTTCCCAGTCTACACTGTCCAGTCATAATAAAGGCAAAAACCCCAAAAAAAAACCCAAAAAAACAAAAATCGTATCTACGCCTAACTTTTAAATAGTAGCATTTACAAAAGTAGAAATGTTCACCTATGCTGTGGAACTGCCATCTTCCTTGTATTCGCTCTGGTAACAGCTGTAGAATTTTCTGCAAGGTAAGCACATGGATTTGACTACAGACATGCCTTTATATGCACTCATGTTAGCACATGCATTTAAACAACTCGATCAATGTAACAAGAGATGGAAAAATGTTTTGAGTGTAGCACATTTTTACATTTCAAAACAGATGAACAGATTTGTGCAAACACGCATTACTGGACTTCCTTGTGACAACAGGCTGGGATGTTGCAATAGCTCTCCTACTCTCCAGCCTTCACCATTACGAACAGCCCATAGGGGCATACCAGGTGATCAAAAGCTACAGCGTGACTCATAAGAAGCATTTAGGGTGTGGTAAAGAACACCTGTTTTCTGTGTGCAAGACTCACAGTTATCTGTCAGGTGCACGTCAATCTCTCTTATCAGTGATCTCATTACTGATGAAACTGATGCCTCAGTAAATATGAAATTAGTGGATCACGTAACAGTGCGAACAGTCATATTGCGCCAGATGGGAGTATGTGAATGAGAGTTGAGACAGGAGAGAGTATCACAATGAAATCAAAGCTGATGAGGTTGAACTAATTTGTTTAAATAGCCATCAATGATTATCTATACTTCTTACCTCAAAAATAAAAAGAATTGAATCAAGCTCTTCTCGTTGAGATTTGTGACCTGTAGGGAAAAAAAAACAAAAAAAAAACAAACATAACATACTGAACATCAACAAGGGATCACAGAAACCCACAGGGCTGCTATTAATAGCTCAACAAACAAGGATTACGTATCTCTGCTGGAAACATGGGACACTCAACATGTGGCATCAAGACCAGGAGCTCAAAACAATCTTTTTAAATCAATTTTATTGAAAGATGCACAACTGTTAAGCAAGAGAACAATTTTTTGGTTTTCAAGATTTTATCAATTTAAGCTGGCGTGACATCGAAATGAACCCTATCTATTTTCACAATGCAAGTTATATGTCTTATTGTGAACAATTCATTCATATATGTGTTTATTTTATTTTATCTTTGTAGACCTTGTCACTTTTAATCAAAATGACATAACTTGATATTCTGAAATGACAGACTTTTACCTGGTGACTTATGCCATCCTTTTGTCCACTTAAATCTGCCTTTCTTACACACAGACTAAGCTCGCATCTGATCTGCCTTCATTCAATCAAGAACCAGTGGATAAACCCAAGATCTCATCTTATATGTTTTTCTTTTCAATAATCCATTTCACTCAGATAGTGATCACAAAACGGAAGAAAATTTCTGACATTACTTTCGTTTCATTGCAACCTTAAGAACCTACTCTATGCAAAAAAACATGAACACTGGCACTTCCAGATACAGAAGCTTGATTTCACATGTCACTGAATTAAGAATTGCATCAGAAATTAATTGATAATGCAGTGCAAATGTTGTCAATGCAAGCTAGGTCCTCCTACAGTTATCTTTCTCTTTCAGGTCAGCTACTGTAATGGTGGTACAACAGCCAGTTGCAGAACAAGTTAGTTAAACTCTCAAGGTTTCTAGCCAGCTATCTGAATAATAACATATCTCTTTTTATTGGCACAAAGAGTAAGACAGGCACGCATATTAAGTAAGTGGCAAAAGTTAAAGCACCAAACCCATTCCACCTCTCTCACCCTTTCTGTCCTATCCACATTTGAGTGTCCTATAAAATAAAGGCAAACTACCTAAAAAATTTAATTATAAAGAAAGTACGTGGGGGGGGGGGGGGGGGGACTGGGACAAATGCTTGTACAGAGCAATCTGAACAACCTGAACCATAGCTGCAACAGAACAAGACGAAATGTTAAGACATCAAATGAGAGGTCAAAGGCAGTGAGCAGCTCTTTGAATACTCAATGAGCAACTGTGCAGTGTTCCGAGACACTGGCTGCGCTCTCTGTGCACTATAATGAGCCCGTGTGACCGGACATGGCTAACTGGGGGCTGGCTAATTTTCGTCAGAAGCCTTTTCATGGAAACTTGCTCATTAACACTGTGACTTCTGACTGTGTGTTTGCTGAGAGCACACAACGAGGAGGCCAGCTGAAAAACAACGCAATCGAAACCTGAAAAACATTAAACTATCAAACAACAGTGCAGAGAACATTCTCATGAGACAGTGGGTGAGAGATAAAATGAAGCGCCGCAGGTCTTACCTTTCTGTTTCAGGTTAACCTCGATGGTGACGAAGTTTTCAAAGAACACATAGTAGATGTGGGAGTAATTCTGCTCGAAGAGGTGTTTGAGTTCAGCAGGCTCCGCATTTTCTACAAAAACAAAAAACAATGAATCAACTAGTGATTTTACGAGATGATCACTTTTGCAGAGTTGTACAATTTAAAACTGAATGATTTTCTTGGTGGTGTTTTAAAAGAAAAAGACATGTCTTAAATAATTAATGTAAGATGTAAAGTTCTTGGAAAGTTTAAAATTAATCTTATTATTATACATTACTGACACTCTATCCTCCAATTTGATACTGTTAAGTGCTTTGACGCAATCCGTATTGTTAAAAGCGCTATATAAATAAAAAGGTGAAAGCACTTTATTGTGCTAATACTTTAGTGTGCAATCAGTCAACACTGACAAACGCTCTCGGAGAAGTTTTGTCTCTTTTTGTCTAGATGCCAAGAACCCCCAAATATGATGATCCCACTGCAATGGACCCCACTGAATAAATGTAAAGGCAGGTACATATTTTCATGCATAACAGCCCATTTATACTGTGTGTGATAAAAAATATTAAGAGTGTTAATAAGCCAACATTATCTGGAATTTTTGATTCATATAAATATTGAATTTTTTAATTCACATAAATTTTATTTGTGCAGCACTTTTCACAATAAATATGACTCGATGGTTTTTATAGAGAACCATGTCCTACAAACTCCAATGAACAAGATAAAGACAACAGCAAGAGAAGAACCTCTACAAACGTACACAAATGCCCACTTGTTGCTGTTTTCCTTCACTATCTGATTCAACTCGTGCTTAATATCTTAAGCGTGGCTTAATTACAATGTTAGTTTTATGAAGAAAAGCATGCAAAATAAATGCGTACTTTATATTAAATCTACAAACCAAATTTCATGCATTTATGCATAAACTTTTAGATCAAAAGATCTCGAGAAACAAATATTAGGCCTGTGTCATTGTGTACTGTGTAAAATGTCCCTTTATGCTTTGTCTCCCTTTCATGAACACAATCTGTCCAGCTTCAGCTTTGTCTCTTTCAGAAATCAGGATGTGAGCGGGTCTCTTTACTGATGCTTTAGTCTATTGCAAGCCGCAGCCCAGCAACACAAGTCAATATTTGTGCTTTAAAGCTCCTCCACGCAGTCCAGCTCGACTCATCACCCCTGATGCAGCTGGTCCTGGTCGCATGCTCACACAGCATCCAGAGACCTCAGTCAAGTGCCCGCTCCAGTCTGTTTATAGATCTGGGAGCCAGCATGAACACCAGAGCCAACACAGAGACCTGGTCCAGATAAACGCTGATAAATATTCAGACCAAGGGTTACTTATGGCATTACGGAGACAGCATAAGCAGTCGAGGAGTCATACTTGTTCAGCAAATCACTTTGGGCATACTAGAAATACTGTGAGAGTAAAAATACTGTTTGAACTTCTTAAAATGATTCACTCTTGCCTTCATCCCACAGAATGAGGATTGTCTTTTAAAAAGAATACAAGGAAAACAGAAAGAAATAGGAAACATTACTGTACAAGAAAGCATGCACAATTGCACGTTTTTTTTTATTGTCATTTTCAAAACCTGATGTTTTTATTAATGCATTTTTTTTTCATGTCACTTTCAAAAACACCCTATTTATAAGGGCATTATTAGTGATGTGCACATAAAACAAAATATTTTTTACATACACATTACTAAACTCATTCCTTTTGTTTTTGGTTTATTTTTTATAGTATATTTGACAACAGTATTATATAGGGATGTCAAAAATAACAATGCTGTAATAAAATAAATTTCTAAATGAACATTATTATTAATATATTAATAGTTATTTTTATTTAGAAACCATTTGAACTTTGATTTATTAATAATTTGATCTCTTTGGGTACTCACAATATCCATCCCTTATTCAACTTGACAATGACTAACAGTGCAGTAGTGAACCAGAGCCCTACCAATTTTACAGATTGTGATGCATTTCAAAAATCTTTGAGAACAGACAGACGGAGGGGAATTTTGGCTGAAACTACACAACATGAGAAAGAACAGACCAACGGATGGTGCTACACTGGCTGTCGGAAATATTTGTGATCTAAAATAGAACACAGCAGCAAGCCCAAGTGCCTGACGGTGTATTAGAATCACTCAAAGATAATGGCCCTCATCTTTAAAGATGAACTGAACGCCACGAAAAGAACAACGCCACAGACACTCTCAAACTGTCAATCTCAAAGAATGCACAATGTATGAGGGTGCAGAACTAAATGCAATCCTTTTGATGCCGTGATGTTGCCATGTGGTTGCTACGTAGACACTTTCTAACCAAAGAAAAAAAGAATGCAAGTCTACTGGATTTTTTTTAATGAGATACCTTTAATATCCATAACACAAATGGTGCAGGTCAAAGTACATGTACTTTTTTAGTTTGTTCAAATCTCTAACCCCAAGTATGTGCAGTAGTAATAGTGATGCAGTCATTTCAATATCGGTATCAATCAACCTTAAGATCTGTGGTAATTCACAAGTTATTGAGTGTGCGGAAATCTGTTGAGAGGCCATTTAATGATTGACTTCACATAAAATATGACTGTTGTTCACATCAGCAATTCTCAAGCCCAGCATGCTAAGGATGCCGATTGATCTAGTGCACAGAAAGGCTAATATAGTGATGCAGAACTTTAACAGACTACAGTCTTAACTAAATCCACATTATATTCACAAGTTCACACAGCTCAAACAGTCCCACTCGCATTCAAATAACAGGTAGTTCTTATAATCTCAAACAGTGTGTTTCCTATCAGAGCCATTTCTCTGCAAACACACCCATCCGTTTATTTAGGCTACACTTCACTTCCTCAGGTCCCCCAATGCACAAAAGCTGTTGTGCACAGGGTCTGATCTAGGCCACAATAAGTGGATGCGTGAAATGAATAGTGTTTCATATGTGAATGTTGAGCTTATCATTTTATAGAGAACAACCAAAATGGACCAAACATAATAAAAATTCCCTGTTGCTGTAAATTCAGGGTGGAATCAGCAGCGACATGGTGATACAACATTAAATTAATATCTGGGTCATGATACCATAATATTTAGCAATTCTTCATGTTTAATGCATTCAAACTTATATGCAATCTTTTCCACACTCACTTTGGTGATTTGTGACGGTACATTACCGTTCAAAACTAAGATTTTATTCAGAAATTAATACTTTTATCCAGCAAGGACACAATAAATTGATCAAAAGTGACAGTGAAGACATTTATAATGTTACATTTAATTTTACATTTATAATGTAAAAGCTGCTCTTCTGAACATTCTGTTCAAGAAAGAACAGTAAAAAAAATATATCATGGTCTCCATAAAGTCCATAAACTTAAGCAGAACAACTGTTTTCAACACTGATAATAACAATTAAAATGATTTTCAAGAACCAAATCAACATATCAGAATGATTTCTGAAGGATCACGTGACACTGAAGACTGTAGTAATGGCTGCTGAAAATTCAGCTTTGCATCACAGAAATAAATTACATTTTAATATGCATTAATATAAGACCCTGTTATTTTAATTTGTAATAATTTGTCAAATTTCCATTTTTTTTTGTATTTTTAATAATTAAATAATTGCAGCCTTGGTGAGCATAAGAGACTTATTTTCAAAATATAAAAAAAAAAAAAAAAAAAAAAAAAAACCCTTACCAAGCTCAGACTTTTAAACAGTAGTGCATATTAAGATAATTTTTTAAATAAATATAAACGTTAAAAAATATATATATTACTCAAGTGTTACTATCAAACAATCACAGACACAATTACATTTTAACAATTCCTTTTTCACTGTGATGGCGGCAGTTTCCTTGTCGTTCATAGCAACATCACAGTTTTCAGTTTCTAAACAATCATCAGCGTAACACAATGGCACCAGGAAGCCAGATAACACCACAGAAAGCAATTCAGGAAACGGGGTCGTGATTGGACAGTAACCACTCCAGGGCAGGCCAACATCTCAAACAGGACTCTTTAACCACAGACACCGCACCTTCACTGAAGAATCTGCCATGTTACATAAACCATCCTCATGTCCAACATTCAGGAAGTCAGTGCAGCTTTAAAGCTAAATAACTCAGGAATATGAGGGAACCGGCCTTAGATAGACTCCTTCTCTGACTTCCTTGGCAAATCCCAAAGGAAGTGCTGGTTTATTTCTGTTATTCTGTGACGTCCCACCCAGTCCTGGAGAACCAGATCTTCGCTGTCCCCCACCCAATACATGAACTAATCTCCAGCAAAAAAGAAAGTCAAGTTTATGGTCTGTCAGTTCTTGTTCATATTGAGAGACAACAACTGCATTTACAGTTTTTCCAAAAAGTTCAGTTCTTGAATGGGATTTTTTTTATTTCTCAAAACAATATGTTCAGATCTCTGAACAATTAGTTTTTGTTCATACAAGATATGAATTTCTTATTTAAGCATATTGCATGTTTTGGCAAATGTGTGTAAAAGAGTAAATAATTGTTTACAATTTGCAGAATGCACATGATGTGCTGATCATAACTGCTTATTTGATTCTCTGTGAAACTCATACAAT
Source organism: Tor tambroides (assembly GCA_021397915.2). NCBI lineage: Eukaryota > Metazoa > Chordata > Actinopteri > Cypriniformes > Cyprinidae > Tor > Tor tambroides. The sequence goes on from JAFVLL020019710.1 coordinate 57,029, forward strand.
TTCAAGTTCGGGTGAATGATTAAAAAAAAAAAAAAAAAAAAAAAAAAAGACTGATTCAAATTTATATATATATATATATATATATATATATATATATATATATATATATAAATTTGAAAATACATGAACACACAGATTAATAAATCTAACAAGGAAATGTCAATTTTTTATCTGAATAACCATTAAACAACAACAACAACAAAAAAAAAAGTCAAAATGTGCATGCAGAACATCTGCTCAACAGATTCACTGACATCTAAAGAGGTTCCAGTGAAACCAATGCATGTGTCATATCAAAACATCACCCACTACAAAGACATAAAACACTCAACCATACTAAAGAACGAGACAAAACACTATAAAACCACTGCATATCTGGCCACGATTCTAAATGCAAACTTGTCAATAATTGTCAAATGTTTTCAAACAAAAAATACGGGTAAACACCCCATTGCTGAAGCTGCCTTCATTCTCCTGTCTATATGGCATGCTAGCTCCCTGCAAGGCAACACTGGGATCATAAAATGAGTACAAATAATGTTATTTCTCACCAATAACGATTCTCAGATGTTTTAATCTTGTCAGCACGTCCTTCTTGGGATCCAGCACTTTCTGTGTCGATTTCCTGACATCTCCATGAGGTTTTTTAGAGAACATTCCGAGATGTTTTGAAGAGCTAATGATAATCTTCCGTTAATTCCCTCAAACATGGAGGGGGTTGTCAAATTTACGGCTCGAAAGGTGTTATGGGTTGTAAGGAAACTTGAGGAAATAGAGGTGAGGCGTGCATTTTTGGAGAGGAGGTCAGACAAAAGAAAAGAGCAGCCAACCCTCCTCTGTGTGTGTCTTATGAACTACACACCTCTCTGAAGATCTGAAAACATGGCGGAGGACGCGACAAGAAAAACACCTTAATCGAGGCCAGAGTCATTCAACGCTCAGACGTCATCTGAAGCACTATCACACACCAGAATCCACAGAAGAAATATTTCACATTCATAAACCATGTTTATTCATTCATTAAGTATCAACAGATGATTTGACAAAAGTGTAAGACATTTCTAAACTGTTAAAATGAGATTGTTTATTAGCCTATATGTTTTTGCATTCATGTTTTTTTGTTTGTTTTAGCTGTTTTAATTAATATGCCATTTTCTGTTTTTCATTGTATGTTTTGCCTTTGTGGCTCAAAGGGTAAATATCTATTTGTTAAAACTGAATTATATCCATTTATTGTGCTCATTTCTTCAAGACTGAACATAAACGACTCTCAGCAGGAAAAAAAACTTGCTAAATAGACAAAGGTTGACTTAAAATGCATAAAGTTTTATTATGTATTTAAAACTATAAACACATACTTAAATATAACATACTTTACAATGAAATAATCAATTTAACCTCAGAATCAACCCCTTTAATTTTTGTTGATTCATGAGGAAAAGATTGCACGCTTCACCCCTATAAGTTCCAGATTTTTAATAATCGTAAGATAGTGATATAAGTTGTAAGCTGTTTCCCTGCCCTGATACGGTTCTGTATTAATTAGTATATTCTAGCAAACAAGTAAAATGAATAAACGAATGAATAAACACAATAAAACTTCAAACTCTATCTTCATTTAGTTTTTCCAAAGTAGAAGAAAATGTATTTGTTTTTTTCCCCATGTTATAAATTTTATTTTGAGTGACATTCCTTTGAGAATCAAAAAAAAAAAAAAAATATATATATATATATATATATAATAATAATAATAATAATAATAATAAAAACCATACATCAAAAGAAATAGTATGATCATATTTGGAGATCCTAAATTGTTGCATTGTGAAATTGTCTGAAAATAAAATTGGTTAATAATAAATGACATTTTATAAGTTTACTTAATACAGCACAATCATTTCATCCAGTCGTCCATTGATTTATACAGCCTGTATTTGTAGCCGTAAACAAACTCCCCACAGGACGAGTGACGACAGGGAACTGTAGTTCTTTAGTCCACTAAGAACAATAGTACCAGAAGGATCGGTGTCGCCATGAAAACTACAAACCCCAGAGAGATACAACAGCTCACATTCCGCGCCAGTGTACCAGCTTTTCAGAGGGTAGCATGGCTTAAAAAAAAAAAAAAAAAAAAAAAAGCAAAACAGAGGGGTTTTTGTGGTTTGCAAAAATATTAAAATAGGTCAAGCGATTTAATAAGCAAGAGGTGTCTGTTTTCTTTTCATCATATCTAGACTAATCGACAACTACTGGTAATTTGTAGGATTTGAACGTTTGTTAGCATGATACATCTAGATGTGTATTTGTCGGTTTTGTTTTTAGCAATAACAAAGCTAACAAACATCTGCTCACATAAAATACTGATTTAAATTTGAGAATTAGTTAAGTAGATTTCTCGGTAGTCTTAGTTTTAAAAGACGGGATGCCAGTGCATTCGAGAGAAAAGAAGGAGAGCAACCATGAAGAAATGGAGGTGGATTTCGCAGAGCAAGAGGGGAGCAGCTCAGAAGATGAAGATACAGAGAGCTCTTCTGTCTCTGAAGATGGGGAAAGTTCAGGTGCGAATGAGACTCTTGATTTTCACTGGGTAGATATATAGGAATAGGTAGATACATGTCAAAATGCATTGCAGTTAAAATTGCAATACAAGAACCATGCAAATTTGAAAACTGAATTAAAGAATTTGATGACAAATTTACTCACCCTCAGGCTATTCAATACGTAGAAGAGTTTGTTTCTTTATATAAGCTGATTTGGAGAAATTTCGCATTACATAATTTGCTCACCTGTGGATACTCTGCAGTGAATGAGTGCCATCAGAATGAGAGGCGGAACAGCTGATAAGTCATCCATAAATCTTCCATGTGACCACGATTAATGCATAGTGACTACACTCTCATTCCGACGGTACCTATTCACTGCAGAGGATCCATTGATGAGCAAGTGATGTAATGCTAAATTTCTCTATATATGGTTTGATGAAGAAACAAACTGATCTACATCTTGAATGGCCTGAGGGTACGCAAATCTTAATCAAATCTTCATTTTTGGGTAAACTATTACTTTAAATGAATAAAAACCAAACAATTTTTTACTTGCAGAAATGGATGATGAGGACTGTGAAAGGAGAAGGATGGAATGCATTGACGAAATGACAAATCTAGAAAAACAGTTCACTGACCTCAAAGACCAGTATGTACCATCCTCTTGTTTGTATTTAATCTGCGCATGAATATGTGTTGTTTACAAATCTATACAAACTTTTCCACACTGGTCACAAAGTGTTCATAATTTCTTTAGTTTATATAAAGAGAGACTGAGTCAAGTTGATGCCAAACTTCAGGAAGTGATGTCAGGAAAGGCACCAGAGTACCTGGAACCCCTTGCAAATCTTCAGGAGAACATGCAGATTAGAACTAAAGTTGCAGGTTGGTCTGATGTCCAAACTGAACATGGGATGATGATGATTGTTTAAAATTGTGCATTTACATGATTTTTATTAGGTAAGAAAATGCATTGTCAAATAATACATTCATGCATAGGTATCTACAGAGAATTGTGCTTGGAATCAGTGAAGAATAAATACGACTGTGAAACCCAAGCAGCGTTACAGCACTGGGAGGTAAGCTTTAAAGATGTAATCTGCTATTACCTAAACAACGGTGCATGTCTGAAATGCCATACAGGAGTATTTATATTACTTGAAGCTGTTTTATGCTCTGACAGCACTAAAAGCTTGACAGTTACCACATTAAAAGCATGCATCTATTTAAACCAACTTTCAAAATGAAATACAATTCTAATTTGGTTCATTTCATCTCTTCTAGAGTGAAAAACTGTTATTATTTGATACGGTGCAAAGTGAACTAGAGGAGAAGATCAGACGTTTGGAGGAAGACCGTCACAGTATAGATATTACCTCAGGTATTGAAATTGTGAATACTGTCACAAACAATTTAGTTTTTGTGTTATTTATACAATCTTTGTCATTTTCCCCTGCAGAGCTCTGGAACGATGAGTTACAATCAAGAAAAAATAAGAAGAAAGATCCCTTCAGTCCAGACAAAAAGAAAAAGCCTGTCGTTGTGTCCGATATCCTTTACTTGTACATGCCTATAATTAGTCTATCCAGAATTTGCTTAAAGTCTGTCATTTGTAAGTTTCTTAACATGTGCACGACCATATATAGTTTACATGCTGCAAGACCTGGATATACTGGAAGACTGGACTGCTATTAGAAAGGTTAGACTGTCAAAAACATTACCACTTTTTTCTATGAAATTATTATTGTAAAGTAAATGATGTGTTATGTTAATATCTTGTAGGCCATGGCAACGTTAGGACCTCACAGAGTAAAGACTGATGGTAAGATCATATCTATTACTGTTTAATTTTCATAACTATATTGAAGTAAATTGTTCTTCTAATGTAATATATTTAAGCTTTCCTGTAGCTCAAATAGTAGAGCATGGCGCTAGCAACGCCAAGATCATGGGTTCGATTCCCAGGGAAAGCAAGAGCTTTGAATGCAATGTAAGTCGCTTTGGATAAAAGCGTCTGCTAAATGCATAAATGTAATATTACATGATTTATTAGTTGAATACTAAATACTACAGTTCAAAAATTTAGTCTTTGTCTTTTTGGTCTCATGCTCACCAAGGGTGCATTCATTTGAGCCAAAATACAGTACATACAGTAATATTGTGAAATATTATTGCACATTAAAAATAGTTTTCTATTTTAATAAACTAATGTTATTTATTCCTGTGATGCAAAGCTGAATATACAGCATCATTACTCTAGTCTTTATCATTCTAATATGCTGATTTGCTGTTAAAACCTCTTATAATAATGTTGAAAACATCTGTGCATTTTTGTGGAAATTGTGCAATTTTTTAGGGGTTTTTTTTGATAAAGTTAACAGTCAGCATTAATTTTAAAATGGAAAGCATTTGTAACATTTATAAATGTCTATACTGTCACTTTTGGTTTAAAAAATAACTAAATAAATAAATAAAAAAAAAAAAAAGCATTCATTACTAAACCAAAAAGTAAACTGTTGTAGAATTTTCCCTATGGTGACCTTGAACAAATACTTCTAAGTCCCTTTTGCTCTGGGCAACTTCCTGGAGTTTTGGTGCATAATGACCCCATCTAACTCTTAAGTGGTAACCTATTAACAAATGGCAGTTAAATATAGACACCATGTTTGTGTAGTTGCTGCAGCTATATTGGTTTATCCTATAGGTGCTTTATGTAATGTTTAAGTTGTTTTTTTGTTACATTAGTAACAGCAGAACTTGCATAATTTGTTCTAGCCTCTTCAAAGGGTGACAAACACCAGCACAACGCCCGCTCAGAGGATGGACGCTTGTTTTACGACGGGGAATGGTACAGCCGTGGACAAGCCATATGTATCGACAAGAAAGACGAGTATCCTACGAGGTGAGGGATCCTGAAATACCAAGCTCATATTGATTATTTTGCAGCACATTTGTGAGTTATTTTTCTTCTGTTTCAAACAGCGCTATAATAACTACAATCAATCATGATGAAGTCTGGTTCAAACGAGTCGATGGGAGCAAGTCAAAACTCTACATCTCACAGCTTCAGAAAGGCAAATACACCATAAAACATGCTTGAGATCTGACCAGTCTGATGTTTAACAGTGCCATTTTATGTACAGTATATCATGATTTGAATACCTTTTATTGATGTTTAAAAACGGATAGGTTGGTGTATTGTCTGTCATTTAAAATGTGAGGAAAGTTGATATTTTATTGTATATTCAATGCAACACCATTTGAAAGATTATTACACCAAACAGGTCAAAAATGTAGTATAATTACAGGTGTAGGTATTACCATGAAATGTGGCGTTTTTATATTTTGATGACTGGGCTCATTTTCCATTTCAGTTCTGCTCAGTGCCATTTGAACCCAATTGTGATGTGTAGTAATTTGTAATGCCATGTCTGGCTAGCAAATGGTAGGGTTTTTTTTTTTTTTTTTTCTTCTCCCTGAAAGTGTATTGAAACGGTCTTGCTTGTGCAACATCTTATGAAATACAGATATTTGAAGTGTTTTAGGAGTGAATAAACAAGATGTTATCACACCTTTTCAGAGTCTCAGCTCTTTGAACAGCTGTTTATTGTGTTCTAGGAAGATGTGATCTTGCTGCTCTATTTACAGTCTAAACAAGCCATAAATATGGTGAATACTTTAAGTCATTGTAATGTGCATTTCAGTTCTGGTCATTAGTTTAGTGTCCTTTTCTATGCTGGGTTATAGCACCACCCTTTGGTTTTTGTTGTACTGTGCCTGTTGTTTTTTGTTCTTGATTTATACATTTTTGAAAATTCTGTGCTGAATGTATTTCAGTTATGAATTTACATTGAACAATTTCAAATACAGCATTCAATATCAGAGCTTTGTTGTCCTTTTATATGACAGTTCAATGTCCAATTAGAATAGAAATATCATGGGGGTAAAAAGAGACACAGGGAAGTAGTTCTGTAAAGGAAAGGTGTGCAGTGTTATAATCTTTGCAAAACTAATTTAGTTAGTGGGGTGATATTATTAAAATTTACTAATGTTTGCCAGAGAATTAAAGCAATAGTTCATCTAAAAAAAATGAAAATGTACTCACGCTCAGGTCATCCGAGATGAGTTCGTTTCCTCATCCGAACAATTTGGAGAAATTTTGCATCACATCACTTGCTTATCACCAATGGATCATCTGCAGTGAATGGGTGCCGTCAGAATGAGAGTCCAAACAGCTGATAAAAACATAATCCATAATAACTGAAACTAACATTATTAGTCTTAAAGCAAATCATATGAAACATTGATATGTCCTGTGAATGGGTGCTGTCAGAATGAGATTTCAAGAAGCTGATAAAACATAATCCATAATAACTGAAAGTAACATTAAAAAAAAAATTGCTTTAAAGTCTTAAATTAACTATTTGCTTGTATCAATAATCACGAGTATAATAATAATGTAGGTAGACCGATAGATGTACTTTATTCATCCTGAGGGGAACATTCAGGTACAGTTTGCTGGATGATGCTGTAGTTTTGATACAGTGCAAGCTTTATTCGGTGGCTAAATGTTGCAGCATAAAAATAATGTAGTGGCATAGTATATTGAGAAGAAGGAACATGTATTTTACAAATGCTGCCTTAGAGTAAAAGTCATTCATGACTGCTTTTGGGTAATATGTTATATTTCTGATTATAAAATTCAGATGTTTAACACATTTCCATTAATGCATATATTCATTCACTGAGAGAAACAATAGGTTAAAAAGATAGTTCACACAAAAATGAAAATTCTGTCAACATACCACACACTATGGAAATCAATGGGGACCAGAACCTGTTTAGTTACCCACATTCTTCAAAATATCTGTGTTTGTGTTCAGTAGAAGAAAAAGTCATACAGGTTTGGAACAACTTCAGGCTGAGTAATTGATCACAGAATTTTCATTTTTGAATAAATTATCCCTTTAAACAGATAAGATGCCATTCAAGTGTGTAAGTAACAGATGGATACATAGTCATGACCATAAAGAACAATAGATTTAGATCTCAAAAACTGCATGAAAATACATAATCCTTCACTAAAAGAGTTACACTTACGGTAAGAAAACATGCAGCATGTATAAATGTGTAAAAGCAAATGCACTGCATTAAAACTGAATGTTGTGTTATAAATATGAATATCCACTGGCCTTTCATGGACAGTAATCAACGCTGAAACTCATATGCAGCCTTTGTTGTCAGAAAAAAATGGCTACTTCATAAATATCACAGCAAATATTCTTTAACGGAAGTTTTGAGATCACAGTTCAATCAAAATACTGTTAAACAGATAAAACCTCATTGAAGCCCAAAACAATGTTCAAATCAAATAAAGCAGACATACAAAGTCTCTAATGCTTTAAAATAAATGAATCAATAAATGCTAAGCAATACCACATACTATAAGGGTACAGGACGTACAATATGTTAGTTAGTTGTTATATTAGCTTCTCTGAAAGAATGATGTTCTATAGACAGACGTGGCATTAGTGCACTTGAATATACAGAATAAACCATTCTCCAGTGTAAATGTCCTCATGAAGCTGAGTCTGCATTATGTTTCGGTTTATAAAATCTTTGCAAAAGAAAAAGTGATGCAAGGTCCATACACTTCTGTCTGTACTGTAATGCGATGATCAGCAGGGCTGGGGTTTCTGAGCCATCATTCTACAGAGTTGTGAAGCAGTCTTGACCATTTTTCCATTCCCGTCTTGCCGTTTTCACAAGCAGTCCCAGCTGAAACCTTTCTATGGTAAGCCCAGTGCAGAGGACAGGTGCAGCAAGCCTCTGAATGTTCACGCAAATTTCTTCTTGGTTGCAGTGAAACGTTCCATGTACTGAAAAAAACAAAGATTAAAGCAAGTCATTATGTGACTATGCAAGAAAGAAAGAGTATAAAAAATTATTTTAAAATGTCTTTTTAATGTAGATTGGCATTAGGCTCCTAAATTACATGCTTTTTTTTCATGTTTTTGAAATGCGATCTTGCTCACCAAGGCTCCATTTTTTTGATCACAAATAAAATAACTGCTGTTTATTGTTTATTTATGATTATTTGATGCTGAAGAAACATTTCTTCTTATCAATTTTTCTGCTTAATATTTTTCTGGAAACTGGGTTACACTACTATTTAAAAGTTAGTGTAATCATAAATGATCTGCTCATTTTGGAAAATGAAACCTCTACTTATAGCATGACTGTAATAAAAATTTTAATGTGAAAATCAAACTCGTAAAGCTTTCAATTGATGTCAATATAACAAAGCCAGATAACAAAGGCCAGACTGAATTTAATTTTTGTATAGCAACTTGGCCCTGTTTACACCTGGAAGTAAGATCTGTTTTGGGAAAACTAATAACAAGTGGTCTAACTAGATGTTTAAACTGGGTTCAGAATGTTTTGAGATTTAATCAAACTTCATTCAGAATCGACAACACACACACACACACACTCACACACACACTCACACTCACACTCACATTTGTTTTTGTAGTTTACGGGGACTCTCCATAGGCATAATGGTTTTTATACTGTACGAACTGTATGGGCTATTGCCCTACACCAACCCTACACCTAAACCTACCCCTTACAGGAAACTTTGTGCATTTTTAGATTTTCAAAAAAAACACCATTTAGTATGTTTTTTAAGCCTTCTGAATTACGGGGACATAGGCAGTGTCCTCATAAACCACCTTCAAATTGTAATACCTCTGTCATACCCATGTCATTAAACAAATTTTGTCCCCGTAAACCACAAAAACCAGTACACTCACACACACGCACACGCACACTTGTTTCGCTATCCTTGTGTGGACTCTCCATAGGCGTAATGGTTGTACAGACCATATTTTCTATCGCCCTACACCAACCCTACACCTAAACCTACCCCTTACAGGAAACTTTCTGCATTTTTAGATTTTCAAAAAACTTCATTCTGTGTGATTTATTAGCTTGTTTACCCACGGGGACCTCAATTTAGGTCCCCACTGTGACACAAGTCCCCATGAGTCTGTGTGTATTCAGGTTTAAGTCCCCACCAGGATAGAAAAAACAGGTACACACACACACACACATGCAGACACACAAAATAACATCTACAGTGTAAACAGCACTTTCCTTGAAAATAACTGCTTGAAACATTAAAATTGCTCTTAGATTAATAAAGGATTATATTTAGGGGAAATTCTATTTGAAATTTTTTTCTTTCTCTTTTAATCTCTGGTGTAAATGTGACAAGTGTGAAACAAGAATAAATCTGAATAAGAGTAAGAGTAGTCTAAACTGACACAAACTTACTTTATCATATCCTTCCAGGTCACGCAACATTTTAACTTCAAAGAGGTTGCCCTCCACAGACAGCAGGGACACCTGGGAGTCTGAGAGGATGGAGAGGGGGATAGAAGAGATCTCCAGACAGTTCTCCTCCAGCCGTAAGACCTTCAGTCTGGGAGCACGAGACACCTCTGGAGACAGGGTTGAAATCTGAAACAGAACAAACACAGCACAAAAAGTCACCCTGACACATCTATACCATTACATTTCCTAAACACAATACACTAAAAAAACTCACCTGGTTCTGATTGAGGTTGATTTCAATGGCTTGCAGTTCGGCCACCACTGCAGAAACCACCTGGATCTTATTCTTGGACAGGTCCAGAACATCGAGCTGGCGAAGGGTGCCGAGTCCACTAGGGAACTCCTTGAAGTGATTCCCAGACAGGCTTAGGGTCCGCAAAGACTTCAGCTGACCCACCGATGAAGGAAGTTGATTCAACTGGTTCCCATTTAAAATAAGAGTCTCCAGCTTCTTGAGTTTCCCGATGTCATTTGGTAGATTGGCTATACACGTAAAATAAAAAAAATCATGCACTAATGGAGTGCTAAAGGGTTCATATCATAGAATTCAGGCTCCTATCCAATAATATGACTTTGATTTACTATGTAGATGTAGACACTACAGTAAGACATGTTTAATGAGCGGCAAATCAGCATATTAGAATGATTTCTGAAGGATCATGTGACACTGAAGACTGGAGTAATGGCTGCTAAAATTCAGCTTTGCCTAAACAGGAATAAATTACATTTTTAATATATATTCAATTAGAAAACGTATTTTAAATTGTACTAATATTTCACAATATTACAGTTTTTACTGTATTTTTGATCAAATAAACACAGCATTGATGAGTATAAGACTTTCAAAGACATTATAAATTTTAATTATATATATATATATATATAAAAAAAATCTATGATCAATTTTAAGTGTTTGTGTTTTAAAATTTGAATTTATAATTACATTTTTTATATTTATATTTAAATAATATTTAATGTTTATATTAAAATTACAAAAGATGGCAAAGATGTTAGCCAATCACAACAGAGGTAATTTACATACAAAAGTCTTAAAAGTACTATTTAATTCTAAGGGACAAAAATGAGCAAAATAATTATATAAAACTATGTTTTGATTGCTAAAAACAAAAATAAAAGTGTCGAATGATAAGTTTATCTTTATTATGGCCATACTTAGCTATCTGTGTACACTTACTCAGTTTATTGCTGCTTATGGTAAGACTCTTGAGTTGCTGGAAGCCTCCTATGAATGCTGGAAGCACCTCGATTTTGTTGTTGGACAGATCGACTGTCCGCAGATTTCCGGTGAGTTTCTGCAGCTCCTCTGGGAACTACATAAACAAAGACAAGTGAGCTGTTAGTAATCCATGAGGACATCACTGCTAAGTGCATCAGAGTAGTGAATATGATTACAACAAGCCTATTAGTACCTCTGTCAAACCCTTTCCGGTCAGCTGAAAGACTCCGGTCTTCTGAGATGTTTCCAAATGAGCTTTGAGGGCACTGTTCCCCATTTACAAGATATGGATGTTGCGGATGCTGTCGAATTTGATGCTAGTAAATCCACTGGAAGACTAAAATAAAGTTAGATAAAATATATATATATATATATATATATATATATATATATATATATATATGACCCTGTACCACAAAACCAGTCTTAAGTCGCTAGGGTATATTTGTAGCAATAGCCAAAAATACATTGTATGGGTCAAAATTATTGATTTTTCTTTTATGCCAAAAATCATTAGGAGATTAAGTAAAGATCACGTTCCATGAAGATATTTTGTAAATTTCCTACTGTAAATATATAAAAACTTAATTTTTGATTAGTAATATGCATTGCTAAGGACTTCATCTGGACAACTTTAAAGGCGATTTTCTCAATATTTAGATTTTTTTGCACCCTCAGATTCCAGATTTTCAAATGTGACCCTGGACCACAAAACCAGTCTTAAGTCGCAGGGGTATATTTGTAGCAATAGCCAAAAATACATTGTATGGGTCAAAATTATCGATTTTTCTTTTGTGCCAAAAATCATTAGAATATTAAGTAAAGATCATGTTCCATGAAGATATTTTGTAAATTTCCTTCAGTAAATATATCAAAACTAAATTTTTGATTGGTAGTATGCATTGCTAAGAACTTCATTTGAACAACTTTAAAGGCAATTTTCTCAGTATTTTGATTTTTTTGCACCCTCAGATTCCAGATTTTCAAATAGGTGTATCTAGGCCAAATATTTTCCAATCCTAACAAACCATACATCAATGGAAAGCTTATTTATTCAGCTTTCAGATGATGTATATATCTCAATTTCGAAAAACTGACACTTATGACTGGTTTTGTGGTCCAGGGTCACAAATAGTTGTATCTCGGTCAAATATTGTCCGATCCTAACAAACCATCAATGGAAAGCTTATTTATCCTGCTTTCAGATGATGTATAAATCTCAATTTCGAAAAATTGACCCTCATGACTGGTTTTGTGGTCCAGGGTCACACACACACACACATATATATATATATATATATAAAGTTAGTTCGTTACCAAAGTTTGTGTAGTGACCATTATTTAAAAGGATAGTTCACCGAAAATAAAAATTCAGTCATTTTTCTCACCCAAGTTGTGAGTTTCTTTCTTTTGTTGAACATAATAGAAATAATCTGAAGAATGCTGGTAACCAAACAGTTGCTGGTAGACACTGACTTCAAGAATTTCATACAAGTTTGAAACAACATGAGGGTGAGTAAAAGATAACAGAATATTCATTTTTAGGCGAACTAACCCTTCAACTCTTACCGTGGTTAGATTAATACATATATGGTTTCTATAAAACATGAATGAGTACTAAAACTATAGAATGAGTTATGAAAAATAGCAACTTAAACACGGTTTAATCCTAAGAGTTGTAATACACATTTATTAGATTCATTCACTGACTCATTCATTCACAAATGATTTAGTAAAAATCTACTTGAACATTTAAGCTAAAATCTTATAGTTATAATAGTTGTTACCATAGTAAAAACATAGTAAATAATATAATAATTACATGACGTAATAATTTCTGAGCTAAAAAACCACATGGTACATTGAACAGCTTTACAGAGCTAAATATAATCTTTCAGCATTTTAGCGCGAAGTCTAATCAGAAAAGAGCTGTCAACAGTCTGAACATGCGCGACTGAAAACCATGTAATTCGGCTTAGTATTGCATATTATTTCATAGTAATATTTACCTTAGCCAGCTAGCTCGACTGGCTATCTGTAACAAATCCACAGTTTGACAATGTGTACAGCAGGAAAAGTTTACAGAATCCCTTTGGCTAGAGCTAAAGAACCTTCAGTAAGCGCTTAATAAATGTGTAAAACAGTAATAAAATATTATCGGATGGTGATCTAAGGTGGTGCTCAAATGATGATCTAAGGAACTTTGTCCATCCCAGGTTGATGTTTGTTTATGTAGAAACAGACAGATGATTGCGGCTCTCGCGTGTAATTGCACCTCCCGTCCGCTGGCTGGCGGTAAAACACAATGTATCTTCCGTTTCATATTCTGTATATCGCCACGTAGTGGTTTGGCTGTGACACGGCCTCAATGATTTTTACAGTCACTGTTAAATTACATTTAAATTTGAAATGCATTCATGTCATGCATTATAAATAATTGGTCTCCCTTATAAAAAGTCCATAGGGTTAGGGTTACCATATTTAAGTGCACTCCAGCTATTATTACTTTAAAATAATCATAAATTATCTTCATTGCACTGTTCATAAATGCGATAGCAGGATTGCAAATTAAGTTGTCTGTCAATTCTTTACAAGCTGCTTTTGGTACTTTTATGTTAAATGATATTTCATCAAAATTATCTACTCACTAGAGAAAAAACATGGAATTTGCACATCATATATTTAAAAACTATATGACACTAAGCTATAGAAAACGTACCGTATGAACCATTCACATTAGCTTTGATATAGTTATGTTCTTTTTGGATGACATTGGTGGCAATGATTTGTTGTAGTAACAACAACTAATATTGTCTATAACAGGTACTATGGTTACCATAGTGAATGTTTGTCAGGGCTGTACAGTGTTGCGTGCCAGAGACCACATCCACGTCCTGACATGTATGTGGTAAAAGATGCAGTTGTTGCTTTTTGGTTACTTTATTATATAATGACTTCTTACTAAAGCATCAGTAAAAAAAAGACATAGGAAATTGCAAAAAATGCAAAAATTTATCTTTAAGGGTACCACAGCTACCCCTTTGGATGTACAACTTTTTTTTTACCTTATTTAATTCTAAATGGTTTATAGTAGTACCTTATAGTACATTTTACTATTCTAGGATACTACTAACATGCACCTTTTAGGCATTGATAAGGTAAAAAAATTGTTCCCCAGTTTTTCTCCAGTGACAAGCTGTTGTAACACATTCAGAAATTCATTAAATATTATTTGTCAATTATTAATTGGTCAAATACAAATATAAAAAAAGTGTTTCAATGTTTTATTACTCTTTTCTTATATAAGTGTCTGTTAAATTAATAAACAAATATATGATAAAACTGTAAATCAGTAACTATTTTGTCTACAAAATAACATATTAAAATTACAATACACAATACAAATTGCAATACACAAGTAAAAGCACAAGTCTTAGCTTCACTGAAACAATTAATAAGGCTAAGTATATTGTAACATTGAAACAAACAAGATATTTTAGGAGTTTTGGCCCACACACACGTACGGCCCACTATTACTCTCACAAAAGTTGCACTTAAGCATTTCTTGTCTTCCGTATCCTGTTTCAGCAACAGGGTATTCTGATAAAGAGTTGCCGGTGTATTATAGTCTGCGTTTAATGCAATCTTTGATAGAAATATAGAACAACAGAGGCCACCCAGTTAACACGGAATGTTCTCAGAAGATTCGCTAACGTTCTGGCAAGATTCTTTCAAAGTTTTGATCAAATGTTTTTCCAGCTATCTGGTCTTTAAGAACGTTCTCAAATCGTAGCACAAAAATGATTTATGCATCATTTATAGAACTTTTTTTCCGCAAAAATGTTTTAGTTGGATGCTCTTTTAACATTTTTAAAAATGTTTTTTAAACTTGTTTCAGAATGTTCAGAGAAAATTCAAAAGTAACGTTCCTGTAATGTTTGCAAAATCATAAAATGGAATGCTCCCTTCACGTGCACATAACCAAGAAAAGTATTTTTAAACTATCAGAGAATTCATTTTTTTCTAAAGGAAACATTAGCAAAATATTCTTAGAACAGATTTTTATTAGCCGGACAACATGGGTTTTACTGACATTTCTTTATTTTTATGTTTTTTCGGCAAAATCAATTACCATCCAAACATTTTTGGGAAAAAAGTGTTACGATGTTTAACCACCTCAAGACTTACAGAGAGTTCACAATAAATGTTATGATTAATAAAAAACCATCAAAACATGTTTAAATATTTTATTAATACTCAATACATAAATATCATAAGTGTCTGCTAAATTAATAAATGCAAACATTAAATACAAATTTAATTCAGGAACTATGTTGTCTCCAAAATAACTTCAAATCTGTTAAAAGTCGCAACTTCTTTGGAACAAATAAATAAGTTCATTCTAACATGGAAACATATGAGTAATTTTAGGAGGATTTGGCCCACACACAGGTACAGCCCACTATTACTCTCTCAAAAGTCGCCATGAAGCACTTCCTGTCCTCCGCATCCTGTTTTAGCACCAGGATCTCCTGATAAATGGGCAATGAGTTCAGTCTCGTATCCACGCCATTGGGAAGAGTGCAGTATTCTGAATTGCACTGGGCTTCAAAGATGACCTGTGGTATTCTGTGTGGTGAAAACTTTGGTCTGAAAGCAGAGAAAACAATAATTGCTCTGAGACAAAACCCGCAGAACTAACCAAGACCTGATTTACTTTGTTTCACACTGATGTCACATGGCCAGCTGTATCTTAAAAATGCTTACATAGTAGCCATGACAGCTAGCTTGATGTTAACCTCCCAAACAATACATCTGATTCCTGATACATCATTAAACTTTACGTAGGTCGTGAACTGTAAATTATTTTTGGCGACATAAAACAGATTTCAACATCATTCTACGTCTGTAATTCTAAATCGTAGTACTTTTTTATTCACTTAAGAGTTTGGCGAATGTGTCATTAGTTTCTGTGACATTGCAACTCACATCCAGGTCCATGCAGATAGTGAGCGGTTGTGGATGTTGCCATTTCCCTTTGCGTCCGCATCCAGAGAGGCATGAAAGTCAATCCTCAAACTAGTGTCACATATTTTTTTCTGCCCTTGTTTGGCACATGTGAGGTTCGCCAGCGCAAAGCTCAGCAAAACCTGAAAGATAGATCATTAGCTGTTATTATATTTCATTCAAATCAAACCATTTCTGAACAGAGGCCTCTTTTCATCAGCACGTTACATTTAAACTTAATCTAAAAAGTTTTAAGATTAATCTCTGGTAAAGCAAGCATTTAGTGCTAGCATAGCTATTAGCATCGCTAACAGAGTTAAGCTACTGAATGTTTCAGTCATCTCACCATGTATTTAGCGTTGACGAAGTTCAGAAACATCTTTAATGCCCTCTTCTTATTCTCTTGCAGTGTGAAAATGTTTCTCGTTCACCTCATCTATTTATGCAATGCTTGTTCGTGATTGCATAGATAATATTGCCTACCTCTGACCTGGATTCCCTCATCAGATCAATTGATAGGTGATTGTTGCTATGTTTAGACCTACATTTTTCCTCTCATTGCCAGTAATCTGACCTACGGATTAAAGATCAGTCTATGTTGGCATTGTTGCAGATCCTTTTCAACAAATTTCTGTGGGAAAAAAAATGCTGAATCATAATAATCAGGCTTTTGGGGTGAGTTATCAAGATTTTGGATTCTGTTCAATCTTTAAGTCACGTTTCAGAACTTTATTTGGTTGTTTCTTGTCTGATTAGATTTTACACATGGAGAATCATTTAGAAATTTTTATTAAACACAACTTGCATTAATTTCATGCCAGTTTAATACATTGAAAAATGGCTTTGAAACAGTTTTCACTAAGAAATTGCTAGTAAATGTCACTAATAATTACAAAGAAATTAACACATTGAATATAGTAACTTCAAAGTTTTATTTATAACTTTATATATATATATATATATATAGTGACACTCTTGCAAGATGTTCTTAAATGATGAATTAATATTTTTATCTGGTCTTTGTGATGAAGGCTTTCTACAGTCATCCTAATGTGCCAAATGGATGAATGAATATATTTTCCTATTAAAAATGAACATGAATTTCCTGCTTTCTAACTTATTGAGAAAGCACAAAAGACCAGCATATGTTACACCTTGGATGCTTGTATTCTACCATGGTTGGTTGGTTTGCACCATTAGACAACTAAGTCAAGGAGACCACCTTGGTGAACCATTTACACACCCTCATGTTGTTTCTTGTATAACTTTCTTTCGTGGAACAAAAAAAAAGAAGCTATTTTGAGCAATGTTGGTAACCAAACTGTTTTGGTTACCAATGATGTCCATTGTATGAAAAGACATTTCTCAGTTTATCTTCTTTTATGTTCCATAGAAGAAAGAAATCATACAGATTTGAAACAAGATGAGGGTGAGTAAATGATGACAGAAGTTTCATTTTTGAGTGAGCTATCCCTTTAATTTTACTGGATGGCTTGTCTATTCTTTCACCAGCTAGACATGCACTAACCCATCTAACAGGGAACTTAGTGAAGCTAACATTATGGCAAGGTTATCTTAAAGTTATGGACAAACATTCTTCCAATAACATTAATAGAACGTTCATTCAAAGTTATCTGGTCTTTAATAACATTCTCAAAATGTTAGCAAAAACAAATCAAAACATTATTATGCATCATTTATGGAACGTTTTTCTGAAACATTTTAGTTGTTCATCTAAGATGATTTAGAGAACATTCAAAAGAAACATTTGTGACCCTGGACAACAAAACCAGTCATAAGGGTAAATTTTTCAAAATATTGAGAAAATTGCCTTTAAAGTTGTCCAAATGAAGTTCTTAGCAATGCATATTACTAATCAAAAATGAAGTTTTGATATATTTACAGTAGGAAATTTACAAAATATCTTCATGGAACATGATCTTTACTTAATGTCCTAATGATTTTTGGCATAAAAGAAAAATCAATAATTTTGACCCCTACAATGTGTTTTTGGCTATTGCTACAAATATACCCCAGCGACTTAAGACACATTTCAATAATGCTTGCAAAATAATTAAATGGAACGTTCCCCTTAATGTTGTCTCTAATGTTCATGTAACCAGAAAATAAGTTTTTTACACATATAAAAAACTGGACATTTGGAACATTCAGAGAACATTCAGAAATAATAATTTTATTACTTAGCTGTAATCTTAACAAAACGTTTCTAGAGCATATTTTTGTTAGCTGGGAACCTGGAGCAGGGTATGCTGGTTAGAATATTTAACCATTGCATAATGGTCAATTCACATGCACATTGTTGAAGCTGGGTTTGTTCTCTCCACAAATTAAACTTTTTATATGGAAAAGAACAGAATGTAATTGTATAAAGCTGTAAATTGAATGTTACAACACAGTCTTTGCATTATTCTCATTTGATTCAGATCAGTACGGAACCAAAGCAATGCATGAATGAACAGGCTACGCCAGTGTATCAACAAATATTTGTTATGAATATATACATAAAACTATATGAATAAGCAAAAACAATGAAAAAATCAATGCAATGCTCTCTTTATCAAATACATGCCAAATATCAAAAACGAAAGTTGATTATCTAAAGTGATCAACTATCATTAAGCAATTTGCCATCTCAAGAGTCTTTCTGGAAATTCCGTCATGTCGAAAGCGTAAATGCAAAATCTTAATTATGCTTACTCTTATATAGACGCTGTGTCTGGTATGTACTGATGCACGGGAGCTTATCACAGCATCAAAGTGAGAAGTGTTCTTGATAGATTGTTTTCACTGATAAGGTGTCTCTATGCGGTGAGATCTATAGCATCTGAGCGCTACAATGCAAACCGGCCTATTTTCACCACCCACATAACCGTTCACATTTGCAAAGACAGCTCCTTTTTTGGTCAGTATTCTGAATTTGGTGTAATTGTTCTGTTTCTTTTATTACCTATAATTTTATTATGTATAATGTGAGTTTGTTTGGAAAAGCGTGTCTTAAAACTAACATTTATATAGACAATAAAAAAGAAGAAAATGCTTCATTTAGGAATAATTAAGCAACCATTCAAAAATGATGAAACCAGGTTTTGCAGAGTTGACAGTTAATCAGTCTGAATGTGTGACGTCCATTAATGGGCAGTTTTATCATGGGTGCCCTGTGGCTTAACCCAGAGTTATGTCACTGTTATGCCTTTCTTTGATGTGGCAGCTCCCAATGCGGGAATCCTCTCTGTGTAGTTTTTTTTTACTTGCTTTCAAATTGACTGATGACGAACCATTTACACAGCGAGCGGAAGCCACTCAGCAAATCACTGACCTCATTTTACCATTCTGCTTTTGATGTAAGGAAAATATAGCGAAGATCTTTTGAGACATATCAGTCGGCCTTGTATTATGTAATTCCACCAAAAAAAATACACTGGCCAAAAGAAAACCATTAGCATGACCACTGTGACGAAATAAGAATATTACTAATTGCTTTAATACATAAAAAAAGCCTTAGAGCAACTTATACATTTTAGTTGAACTTCATCACTGTCTAATTCAAAGATATAAGATGAAACTATAAGATTCTCCCAAGTTTGTAATTAATCAGCTGGCAATGTGAAATGAAATATCCATAATAGATCATAGCAGTTTTGTAACTCAAAAAAATTAAAAAGTATAAATAAATAAATAATTATATATACTGTATATATATATATATATATATATATATATA